>JABFQM010000195.1:0-46629 GCA_022816865.1 Zelostemma sp. ZL-2020 | reverse complement strand
GTCGACTAAATATTCCACTTTGCAGATTTTCAAAATATGAATTTTTATGGTAGTTATGTCTCAAAAACAAAACCCGTCTCACAACTCCCCACTCTCCCCTACGCGAAACGTAACCAACCGCTGTTTTTATCGTAGTTAATTGTTATTTATCCGTTTTGCGGATATTTAAAAAATGATATCGTATTTTTGATCGCATTACTTTTTGCTGGCATCGTAGCGGACAAACAATCTTAATAAAAAACTCTCGAAAGTAGGGAACGTTACAGAAGGATTGTAAATGGAAAAAAAGTACCTTTGAACGTACTTTTTTAAAAGGTAGACATTTTAGCGTAAAATGAAAACGAATTGGATTAGTAATTAGATATTTTCAGAGATGCTTAATTAATTTAAATTCTAAATATTCCAAGTTTTACATTTCCTCAGGCACCTGTGAATATTTACAATTCAAAACGGAGGTACAAATGATTTCTTTGAGTTTTCTACGTTTTAATTGTCGTGTTATCATCGTTCCAAGAGCGGAATTTAAGCTTCTCGCTAAACTACTTTGAGCTACCTGATTTTTCGAATGAATCCCAATCATTTGTCAAACGATACATGCGACTATTCCCGAGATGATGCGATTCTAGAGCGAATGTAGAAAAGTAAATTTGTGAGATGTATAAAAATATGGAATCTATGACGAGGTCAATATTTTTTTTTGATTTATGCACTCTATGTTATCAACTTCATACGCGTGCTTTATGCAAATCTAACTTTCCGAAATTTTGCGCTCGATTCGGCTTCGAAAATCCCGGTTTCTTCGAAACTTTCAGGATCAGTTTTGCTCGTGACGATTACAGACGAAGATTCACAAATTATTCCGAAGTTTTAACCTAGTGCTGTACTTAACGCATAATTTTTCACCCCGTGACACTTTCAAACAATCCGAGAATATAAAAAACCCATCGATCGATCCCGAGTTACTTTTACGTGAGAAATCGTTCGTAATAACGCGGCCGAGAATTTCTCCCTCGCTTCTCTTCTCAGTTCCAGTTTCATTTGAACGCTGTTTCGAGTTTTATAATTTCGCAGTAAAGATTCTTCGGATACGCTCAGCGAACGTTTTAGAAACGCTACAAATGTTCGTAGTATTTCGGAAACTCGTGAAAAAGCCCTTGAAAGCTTTTCCCTACTCCGACGCGATTTCCGGAACGTTGAAATGATAATTCGAAAGACCCCAAAATCTTTAGTGAGTCGCTCCTCGTCGCGACGCAGCAGTAGTTGTCACATCATCGTCTCCTTGCAAGTCGGCATGTTGACGTCCAAAAACGGGCAATCGTCATCACAGAAAGTTCGCGCCTCCGAATTTATCCTGTAGTAATTTAGAATTTCTAGGATCTCATTGATGCGCTAGGAACCCGGGCTAGCGCTTTCTTTACTTCTTCGTCTGGCTTCCAATTGTTCCGCGAGCATCACAACTTCCCAGTCGTTGTGAGAGTCGCTTTCGCATGCAGCGCCCTCTCCATTGTCTTCCTCGTCAGATTTGCTGCCTTCGCTGTTCGACTCAAGGTCGATGGCGACTTCGTCCTTCCACAAACTCTGAGGTGATATCGACCTTGGAAGATCTTGCAGCTCCAGAGTTTCTTCTTCCGAGTGTTCTTCCCAAGATCTGCGGTTCGATGAGTCTAGAGAAGATGGGGAATGTCTGTGGCGAGGGCGCGCGGTTAAAACCGTGTCCACGGAACCATCTCGCATGAAGGGATGATCCTCGCCATCGAGAGGATCCTCCTCGATAGAGCCGTCAGCTTCGGTGCTGTCCCCGGAATCCAAGCAACCTCCACGCTGCTCCAACACCTGGATCCTCGCCTGGAGCTGAGAAATTATCTCGTCTTTCTTGCGGATTTCGAACTCCAGGGATGTGAACTCTTTCTCGAATTTTCCCTGGATTCCTTCCTGAAATTTCGAGGACTTTTGTACGGGTTTGTTCAGTGATAGGAGTAGGCTTCGAAGATGATGGTGAAAGTTGGAAAAATAGGTTGCAAATGATTTCTAGATGATTGCGAAGACTTTGCATGATCAATGGTTTGGAAGACATTTTTCTTCAAGACAAAATCACATGATTCTAGGTGTTTCTGAGTCGTAGTTCAAGGAATCATAACTTTGGATTTATCGACGATTCAAACTTGTTCCCAGGCTCATTTTTCTTGCTGTACAGTCTACTTGAAATTACTTCCTATGCATTTTTGTCGTTTGATGCATAAAAAACCGCCGGCTCGCGGAAACTACAAAACACGGTTTTCAACTTTTTTATGTCGTCTTGGAAGCGCGGAATTTCTCACGCAGAGTTCAAAAGACTCATTCTATACGCAATAAAAAATTATGCCGCAACTTTTAATATAGCTTTTACTGTTCCGCCCATAAAAGAACAAAACCAATAAAATGTTCCTCCGCTTTTGATAGCTTCTGACCATATTAATATTGTTGTTCAAAAAATCAAGTTTCTACGTCGATATAACGACCTATAAACCCAAGATCCTTCTTTTATCTTTTCGCTGACTAAACTATGTACTCTCTTAATTCCTCTGAACGAGATTTCACCCTTCTATAAAAACTCACTTTGAAAAATTGAGAGAGAGTACCAATACACTGCATGGACTATTCAGAAACGATAAATTCTCAAAGAAAAGATCTTACCAGTCGCGATTGGATGACGTCTCGAATCCCACTGACCAGCTCGCCCAGATACTCCTCGTCTCGTTGTCTAGGAATTTCTAGGACGCCCCCACTGCCCAAAGGACGGATACTATGTTTATTGGGCGGCGGCAGTGGGGCCTGAACTACCTCGGACAAATTTTGTTCCCCTATCAACGCGTTATCAGGCATCTGTTCGGACGGTGGACTTTGCAATGTGTACTTGTGGAAAGTCACGCTCTTCGACAGCTTCGAGTGTCGCGCCGCGTAACCTTCTATCGTCGGGGCTCGCATGAGCTTCTTGAATTCTGCCGTGGCAGCCTCGCGATCCGGTGTACTGGTAGTTGACGTCTCCGAACTACCAGTTCGGCTCCCGCTAGACGATAGTTTCTTCAATATGCTCTTCAGGTTCCGCCTCTCCAGCGTCTCGTTTTCCGAGGAAAGTGGATCGCTCGAAGACAATCTTTTTCGATCCTGCGTCAAAGTACGATGGAACCAAATAAACTACTTCGAACATGTCGAGACAAACTCATGAAATATGATCCGATATCAAGAAATCAACGATTCCTTGGTTGTTAATCATCTCATCATTGATGTGGACGAACGCAGTTGGAGATCAATGATCATTCGTCATCAGATTTCTTGATACCGTTTCATCGACGATCTTTTCATTCTTACCCGATTCAGTTTGGCGAGTTTCCGAGCGTACTCGATGGCGCAAGCTTCCGAATGACTCCTCGTGAGATTCCCGTCGAACTCCGAGTCCATGCTTTCCCCGCAGTCGAGGCTCGAACTTCGAACCGCCAGCTCCAATTCCGCGAGCTTTTGCCGTTCATTGAGAATCTTCAGTTTCTTTACGAAAGGCAGCCCGCAGTACTCGGGCGACAAATCGTCCACGGAAGCGTACATTTTCGTCCGCTGCCTTAGGTGTACCAGGCGCTGCTTCTGCTGGTACCTCCGCGTAGTTGGGCTCTTCTGCGGGGAACTTTCTTCCTTCGTCTTCAACGACGCGTTCTTCAACACGGTCCAAGACTTCCTCGCTTCGACCTCCTTGCCCATCGAAGTTTCCTCTTCCACCAGCTCCTGCGACTGCGTGAATTCCACTTCTTCTGGAATCGTATCCTTTGGTAGAAGAGGCTCTTTGATGACCGACTCTTTATCCGTCACGGAATCCTGGTCGCTCTTGGATTTGATCATCAGAATTCTCTGCAGCAGCGGCAGGTTCTGGCTTTGGGGTTCGACGGACGATTGACTCGGTTCCGATGACTGGTTTGGAGCTTCCACCAGATTTCTTTTTTCTTCTCTGTCTTGCTTCTCCTTCAGCAACCTTAGCCGAGAAAGTAATGGAAGTCCCGCGCCCAACGGGGACATCGGGGCTTCTGCAGGAGGGCCTGGGATGTCGTGACCTTCGTCGACTTTGTTCTGCCTTCGCAGAGGATGAATCTTGGATGTCAATGGCTGTAATTCCACGCTTTCGTCTGGCTTCGTGTTTCGCCGGCTCTTCTTTAAGACGTTTTTCAACTCTTTCACTTTCAGCTTTTCCACTAACCGCTTCGTGCTGTTGTCCGAGGAATCGTGGCCCGGGGACGAGGGATGTTTGCAGGCTCTCGCTACCCTTTGCGCCTCCATCAGACGCTTCCGACCCAAATTTTGTAGGATTTCTTGAGCCTCTGGGTAGTCTTTCATCGCAGCCAGAACGTCTTCTCTGGAGAGACTGAAGAGTTCCGAGTATCCTACCGAACGGACGTCGGCTGTGCGTCTGAATCGAAAGAAAAATGCGGAATTTGGTATCCGAATGAAGGATCTTTAAGGGAAATGAGCTATGAGCACAAATATCGGGGGAAAAGTTGCTTGGAATGAGAGTTTTTGTGAGATTTGTATGAAGATTGAAACCGCTGTTTGAATATCTTTCGGGGAAATGAAAAAAATGAAGTCTTACTTGTTGAGACCATCTAGATTGAGAATACCAATTTCCCCGAAAAAGTCGCCGGCCTTCATCGTTGTAAGAACTCTTCCAGTTTCGCTGATAACTTCTAATATTCCATCTGCTATAATGAACATTTCCCGCGCCACTTCACCTTTGCGGCATATAGAGTCACCCGGTGTAAAAATATAAGCCTTCATTTTTAGAACTAGGTCATGCAGAAATTCCGGCTGGCATTCCTAAAATACGAAAAGGGACAATTGATAAGGCGCGATTTTTCTTCCACTTAAACAAAATGTCATCTCGTTTTTCATGAGATGGCGTTAACATTTCTTTTCGAATCGATGATTGTGTTTGATTGCTTCTGGCATTGAAGGTCAAAATTCGTTGACGAAACGATTGCTCGAACTTGACATCTCTCACGAAAAACGAAGTCTTATCGAATAGCGATTTTTATTTCTTTTCGGTTTACGAGTGATTGCAAGAAAAGTGAACAATAAATCGATTCCCGAAGAGAGAGCACACAACTTCGAAATTGCCTTACAAGAAAAAGTAGTCCTCGTAACTCGAGCGAGATATTCGATTTTTGCGAAAGTAAATAATTGTCACTCTTGAAATGCCGGGAGACAAAATGATGTCGCTTCAGCGATAATGGAATGTACCGAAAAACACGAGCCCGTAAATTCATCCATCTCGAACGGCGCATAATTCGAAATTATGTAAACGCGATGAAAATTTGTATTCAAATTTCCCGGGGATTGCATAAATATTCAAGTACGCGAGCTGCATAAAACATTTGTTTGGGATGTCGCGCAAACTCCAGGAACCGAATAAAAATCCGTTTGTTTTAAATGTCGGCCCTACGTGGTTCTCGACAGCGTTCGAAGTTCACGTGCTAACGAGTTAACTTGAGAAGAGATCGTGGTAACGAAACACGCAGTGAATAACAAAAAATTACCTCTTCGTTACGTTGAATTTGTCATGAGAATCATCATTTATAACAAGGAGGTACTTTCCGCTTGACAGAATTTTTTCACGAGCATAAAACGCTTCTTTATCTTGTTCAATCTTTTCAAAAGTTTGGACATTGCAGATTTACCACTCCCGATTTCTTTCGTTCTTTCATTTCCGTAAATCTTTCCAAGATTAGACAAGACAAAACGTTTCGCAGTTTAAAAACGTTATCGTTTCCCGCACTAGAGGTATTGATATTTACGAGATGTCGGAATATATTTTTCAATTTCCGTTTGATGGGAAGAAAGAAGACCGTGAAAAATGTAGCAGCAGATATCAATCTTCGGTGCAATCATTTCGTTTCATCGTCGAAAAGAAATTTATTTACTCTCAGTGGAACGTAACGCTGTGACGTTGTAGATAAGAAGTAATTGAAGAAGAGGAAAAAGAATACGAAGTCTAGCGACTTACCTGGAAAATAGTAACTTTCCTTAAAACGGAAAGATTAACGTGGAGCGCCAGCTCGGTTTTGAGTTTATCCGGAAGTAGACCAAGGGCGGTATTGATGTCACCTCCGCCTTGTATCCGGCCTCTCGACCAGCTATAATCATACCACCTCAGCACTCTCCTTTTCATTCCTCCGGGAACTTTGTGATGCCTCATATAGGTCTTTGCTCCATCCAGGAGTCTTTCGAATTCGAGTCGATTAGCATTTCTATTGGTGATAACGTTGCCGACCTGGCCGACTATCGTGGCGAAAATGAAGACGCCAATCAAGTAGCTGATAATCGTGAAGATGTATCTGCGAATCAACAGATAGAAAGAGATCCGTCAGTCTTGATAGAGTTCAGGCCATCGTGGTACAGACGAGCGGCCCCCGCCGGAGCCTTCCTTCTTCTACCTCTTTCGCACTCTCTTGTTCTCTCCCTTTTACTCCCTCCCTTTCGCTCCTTCCTTTTTCTCGTCATCAACCACTCCCTTTCTCACTTTCTTTCTCTCCCTTTCACTTTTTCTCTTTCTCTTCCTTCCGACATTTCTTCCGCTCCTTCCGGCCCTCTTGCATTGCCTTTATCTCAGTTTTCCTGCATCTTTAAGCACTATTCGCCCGTGTATCTTCTTCCGATTGATTAACGTCACTGACAACAATTCCGCTTTGGACTGATTTTAACGCCAGTATTCATGGTCGAACCCGCGGAATTCTATGCATGCGCAGGATCGAGGAGTAAGAATGACGGGTATTACGTTTTTTTTTTGGGTGATCTTCATCTGCCGGGTTTGCAATGTTTCGATGCTTAGTCGAGGTTTTGGTACCCTGATTTCAAATCATCGATGGAACCCAAGTAAAGTCTGATTGCAATTATTTACTGATTTATTCTTGTCTATGGATGTTTCAAATCAGGGTCATCTTAAGCGAGCTTATTTTGAGGGTACAAATGAAAGCCATTCATGTTTGGATTGCTTATTAAATTAACGAAAATGGTAGAATGATGAACCTTTTGTTTCATATTTTGTGTCGCTTCTCTGTTTTATGGGTCCGTAATGTGCCATTTGTGATACTGAAGTGACAAGGTTCCAGCAATCAAAATTAATTATGTTTAAATCAGTCATCGGAATCGGACTGACATTAAATTGTGATATTTCTGCAATGCTTCGAAAATACACATCGCCTTTGACCGTAATGTGTCTATTAGTAGATTTAATTTTGCATTATAGATATTGATTTTCATCGACGAATGACGTCTGCGTTCATGCACCTTTAAAGATAATATTAGAGCTGTCAAGGATATATAAATAAATCTCGCTTGTGCGAGCGCGGAACACAAATATAAGATACGAACTAATTCAAGCCAAGATGTGGCCTGACATTTTTGCAGTAACATCGAAATTCGAACCCAGAAATAGAAGTGTAAGACAATAATTCAAGTTCGACTCCCCAGGATTTAATATCTGTTCTTTCGGTGTACGTGTGCATTGACACGTAACCTTTCCTAATAACAAATGGACATTTGTTGGACTATTTCGACTGAAATGTAGGTCGTGAACCTGGAGCTATCGTGTTGCACACAAGGAAATTCCATCGGCAAGAAATTTAATAGTGATGTCATTAAATTTCTCAGAAATCATTGGAATTTCATTTAATCCAAACTCGATGTCTCAAGGCTATACTTGTATTGGAAAAGTCGGGAGATGGAGTTGAAATCACTGGGATTAAAACTCGGAACTTCCAATGATATCTTTGTAATGGAGGTCGTTCGTGTAGTTTTATATCTGTTTATTGGAAAAAACTATAAGGTGACGATTTCTAAAAGAATATTTAAACAGGCTGAAAGTTGGAACGAATGCTGGCTTCAAGTTACGATTTTTAATTCATAAACGTTCCGTATAATTTATAGAATTACTGTCTCTTTATTTTTAAATTTAACTGGAAACGATTTACGATTCTATCGGATTCAATGCTGAGACTGCATAGAAAAAATTCGCATCAAAATCCGTTGAGAATATGCGTAGAAATCAACGTTTGACGATGACGCAACCGATCATCTCTTTAGCTTCGAGGTAAATTTGTTAGTCTCCCCTCTAAGGTCCGGAGTTCGAATCTCCGGAGGTAGAGTTTTTAAATTATTTTTTTTAGGATTCTAGCTCATTCAGAAAACGTATTTTTTTTATTGATTCCTTGAATGCAGACGGGAAATTTGTGCTTCAGTGAACGTTTGAAATGCGTTGCACGCTCGTGCAACGTTAGCATTCAAAGCAATTGTTTTTTGCCACAATCGATCATTCGATTCGTTCAGTCGGAGTTTTTCATTGTCACGATACAAAAACTCATTCTACGTCCCCGAAAAACACTTTTTTACTAGTAACAAATTGACAATTGTTGAATTTAAATAATTAAAATTTGGAATAGTAGAATGAATAGTTGAAACATTTGTTCTTTGTTAGAGCCGTGATCTGTAACATTACACAAGTTCCACTCAAGTTCCACACAATTGGTTGTTTCAGTCATGATATTACATAATTCACGCAACAAATATGTAAAATTTTCCAAAAGATAGCGCAATTTCACGAGACTTCTTTCGAGCAAATATTACATTTTTCTTCCGAGATTCGAATTTCGATATAAAGCGTAATTTTATATCTCGACTGCGAGAGATTGGTTTTCCGATCGAAACAATAAGACTTTCATCAATCGAATCGTGAGATTAAAACTAGAGAAATCAAACCGATTGACTGTGATTACAGCAAGTTTAAACGGATAATTCGACTTTTTCTGCTGCAATTACGAAAAATCATGCAATGCTTAACGACACGTTGCGCGCTATCTTCCGCTGACGCGGGTTTTGTAGCTCGTCCTCTTTTTTCGCTGAGCAGACGATAACGTGATTCATATGCAAATAATATTCGTAGGGTTTCATTCTGATGTAAACGCGAATTTATAATCATCGTTCTCCAACCGTGCAATGTTTGCAACTACTTCGAAATCTTTCGCGAAATCTGCTGTTAGTTTTCGGTCGAAAGTACATTGATTTGTACTCGTTACTGGGCTTTTATACCAATCGAGAAGTGATTGATGTTGAGTAGAAAATTAAATGATTCTATAGTTGTTTATACAGGTACAATACAAAGAGTACAAACACTCTTATTCTCCGATCGCGGTCAAGAGTAACTCTTCCATCTCTTCAATTTACAGGTTACAAATACTGAATAAAGAACGAAGCATCGCCGAGTACAATCAATAATGTGGAATTGATTAAGAGCGAATATTTTACTACATGAAAAAACCTCGGAACAGAAACGCAATTTGTTTGAATTAAAACCGTAATAATTGAAGCCGCTCGCGACGTAATTTGCAACGTGTAGAAGCCAATAAAACCGATTGTAAAAACTGGGGATTGGAACTACGTAGGTTGAAAATATTGTAGGGGAAGAATACTAAAACGTAACACATGGTACGAAATTGATGAAATTTTACGAGCTCATGCTTCGTTTAAAAATGTGTTGCAATTAATACGATTTTCACAGAATTTCGATTCTTGATTCGTCATTTCTGACGATAAAAAACAGCTATTTAACAACGCTAAGAAACATCGGAATTCGTCAAATATTTAATACTTAATGGACTGTTTCACGTGATTATTTAATCGACTGCGATGAACAATTCCGTCCAAAAATACGTACAAAGTGCTCGGTTCGATTGCAGACATGACTGCATTTTTAATTGAGGGTGCTCGATAAAAATGCACTGTTGCTAATAATCTGAATATTGTATGGAAATTCAATACGTGAAAATAAGCATGTAATTAAAGTTAGATACAACTGAATTGTTATTGTACATGAATTTAATGTTTTCTTTTCCAACCGCAATTTGTTTTATTGAATCTCTCTTAAAATTGGATCACATTATTCAGTCAAATATCAATGAATTGCCTCTGGCTTTTATGTATAACGAGCACTCTCGATGCGTTTAATTGTTAGCTGCGTTTTGTAAACTCTAAATTGTGTTGCGTGTGAATTATATTGCGAGTGTTTTATGCAGATCGAGGCAGCGTTGCTGCAATATTCGACGAAATTTCGATGCAAGTTTGGGGAACTCGTACAATTTACAGCTGGGTTTCAATCATAGTTTTACTCGCTTTTTGAAAAAAGTTACTGCTGTGTTCCAATCGCAATCAAGTTCTTTAATTTGCGTATCCTCGATTCAATTAATATTTTTTAACAACAATTGAGTACTTAGCGGTCATTGGCGATGCAATCTTCGATATTTGCATTGGATATTTTAAGCAGATTATTGAAACATTGTCAATTCGAAAAATGCCAGTAAAAATGTGACTAATTTGTGACTAATTTATTTAAATAGCAACGCGCATTACTTTTTCAAAGCTAAATTGTTGAAATTGAATTGGGTCTTCTTCCGACATTGTTCGCTGAATCCTTTCTTACATTGTTAGCTTTTCTTTCCGAGCCCTTCACTTGGCATTCGTTATTTCGGACCGTCTGAAAGGTAACTAGCTCCAACACGTGAATCGAGCCATAGAAACGATTGTAACATAAATGTTTCGATCGTGAATATACACAAAAAGAAATATAATCATTCGAAGCAAAAAAAAGTAGCTAAAAAAGAATCAATGGCAATAAAAAGGCTATCAAATCGAATTCCAGCATCGGAAAACTCGGGAGATTTGATTTTGCCAGTTATTCTTTTTCTTTCTTTTATTGTGAATTTCGGAATTAATTGAATCTTGTAAACTCTTCTTTTCTCGCGCCCAGTCTCGAGAGTAAAAAAACCGTTATAAAAAGCCCTCATTCTTCTTCGCATTACAAGAGAGCGAAAAAGAATAACTTTCGCACTTATTTCATCCCTTTTCATATCGTGGGGGAAGATAAATTCTTTACAAAAAGCCAGACTGAAAACGATAAAACGTTTTTTTTTACAATTACGACTTTGTACTGTACAGATAGTGTTTTAAAGTTTGAAAGAGTTTGAAACTATTCACAATGTTTTTCCATCTTTGGTGAAAAATAAGATAAATATTCGAAATTAAGGCGATGCAGAAAACCGACTTCATCGTCTTTTTTGTCTACGGATTATAAACAATTCCCCAAATGAAGATGGAAGATGGTCTGAACCTTCAAACCAGAAACCTGAAGGTCAATTTCAATCGAAATTTCATCTTCAAGAATCGTTGTACGGTCCTGATTAAAATTCTGTAACATTGTTTATAAACCCAGAAGCCAATAAGGTAGCATCGCCTTAAAACCAAGAAGAATGTGAGAATTGGCGAGATCGTGAGATAGATTACAAAGCAGATACGAAAAACTCACACACAAAAATGATAAAATTGATCGAAAGGTTAGACAGTGGGAAGTAGGCAGGTCATAGCGTGCACGGTGGAAGGGGGTCCTCGGGGGTCGCTTAAGAGGCTTCAAAAACTATGTAGCACGTAAATAGCGCGCGTAGGAGTTGATTCTAAAGGTTGGCAGTTGAGGCGTACATACGGCGATTGGAGACTGTTAAGATATACGGTTTCAAATCCTGACAAGTAACATTTGTTGTTTAATACTGCTTGATCGAGTGATATTGAATTTGTCATTGTCAGAGTGAGAAAATCCAATGTAAATCTACCATGAGAGTGGAAAAAGGAATCGGATCTGAATATTCTGAATATTCACCATGAAAAATCGAACGATAAGAAACGATAAGTGGCTGGGGAATGGCAGGATTATGACAGCGATTATTCTAATCACGTTTATCTTCGAAGCGCGTAATTTGGTTCATCTCAAAGTTCAGCGTTGAGTAATTGCTACGATTTTTCACCCGGGGCGAGAACGGCATAATCGCGTCAGTGGAATTGTACCATTCAAAATTGTCGCTGATGAATTTATGATAATTTTTAGATACTACTACGTGTTCGAAAGTCGCGGTCGGAAAATCGCTTTCATTACGCGACATGTGCATTCGGGTCACGTAGCAATTACGAGCGGGACAAGGAACTCGAATATATTCTTTGAACACTCTCCGGGATGTGCTGCGAAGGGGAATTCTCGTTTTGCGTATGGACGGAAGAATTCTCTTTCTAGGGAGCGGGAAAGTCGCGTAGATTGCGCGAATCGATATTATTCAAATTAGCAGAGCAGTGTCGAGCCGTCGCAGTCGGCAACACAATAGCAGTTTATGACAAGGGAGTGCCAGAATCCGAAACGACTCAGCTATAAAGAATAAACTTCTCTGGCACGATGTGGAATTTAGAAAATCGTCATGTTTGTCAGACTGGAAAAACGAGACGAGCCAATCTTCGCTATGAGCAGTTACAAAGTTTCATCTTCGAATGTTTTCGGTCTCCGTGAAAATTGCCAGATTGCGGGGCGAAATTAAGACACCTCGGAGGGTATTTGGAAGTGACAAATATCTAAAATCTCGACAAACACGACTATTCTCGTTATTACTTTATGCTTTTGGGACCCGCGTACTCTTCCGCGAACGCAGAGTTACGGACTGAGAGGGATTCGCTGTGATCCATCGATCAGAGTCTCGAAAGCTCGTACTTTCGCGTGCCGAATACTCGCGCGTACGAGAAACAATTACGGGGGATGTGAATGCTTAGTTTTTTGTGATGAAAAAGTCGTTAACGGGGGTAAAAAAATGTACCGAAAGGACGATGTTTCTGCGAGAAGCGGAATGATGGATTATGATGCATCATCGCGTAAAATCTTCTAAAAGAGATTGCTCTAATGGACATTAAAGGAAAACCGTGGCGTGGGAAAAATCAGGGGTAGCAGCATTCGTTTTTCGGGAACAGCGAAGCGATGTGGAGGCGTGGGTTTTTTAAAATCATCACCCGCAAACCATGAATACCACCGTGTTAGAAAGATTCTTAGGCTGGTTGTTGCGGAGATATGAGCAGTAAGCGAGGCCTTTCGGAGGGAGGCTACTCGCCATTTGATTAAACAAGTCGTTCTCTCAACATGTCTTTCGCTTTCGAGAACTTTGCTTGATTTTATTGGGAACGATACAGATACCCTCCGTTATGTTTGAACTGCAGAAGACGGGACAGTCGGCCACGACGAGCGAGGCTCCGGGGATTGCCGCCCGCTATGACTCTGCCAACACAACACAACATTCCACTCACGAGTCTAATTCCTAAGTGCTAATTTATTTCGTAGACACTTAAGAGACAATGGAACTCTGCCTGTCACTGATTCTTTCTCGTAATGCTTGTCTAATTTTATCGGCTTCTTTTAAAAGTACTCCGAACGTTCCTGCATTATCGATCCAGTTTTTTCATTCCAATTGCCACTTTTGGGAATTTAAAGGGTAACATGCGCACCTAGCGGATTTCGGAAGAACGTAACGAATCATTCGGGTATTTTGGGAGGTTTTTCATGTGAAATGTTGCGAAATCGAATGTAATGAATTCGATTAAAGGTATCAGCGGAAATACTTCTTTCCTGCATTTATAATTCATGAAGATATCACATTGGAAATGGAAACGAATCCCTGATTAGGTTAGGAATTTTAGTGAGTATTGGAATAAATTACCAGTAATGCAGAGAGGCTCCAAGGTACCGTTAAATGAGAGAAAACTTTCCGAGTTACTTCATCAATTTACAAAGATAAGCGATAGTTTTGTGAGAGAGTTAATGCAAGATCTCATCAACTCTTGATTTATGGGTTTAGAAGGTACAGCTTACGAACGTCCATGATTGTGAACACACAAAACGTGCTATTTACATGTTATTGTTCATTCGCACAGACTTTTCGGTCTGCGAATGTAGATAAAGCCCAGTAAAAATTGCAGGTCGAGTTCTTTTTACTGAACATTACCCAATCTTGGAATTGCATTCGAACGAACTTCATTCGATGACATTTCTAGAAAGTTATTTTTAAGGACTGCTGAATTTTTACTGAACTCTATTCTAATTTTCAAGGTTCGTGCGATAACAATTTTCACGAATCTCCGTTACAAGCTCTTGAATCGTTCGATTACGTATAATTTTGAACAATACGAAGAACACTGCGTTTGAACATCAATATAATGGCAGAGACAAAAGATGTAATGCGTAACAAAATTTTCAAACGTATCACGTATTTTCATGCTTCAGAGGAGTACGTTTATTTTCATCTTTCATATTACCTGTATCTGACAGCCACACATTGCGCATGCATAGAAAATTAATACAGAATAGGTCTCTTTTTCTCTAACGACTAAACGTTGACGAAAACTGTAGAAGAACGGCAATGGCTCGTAAAGAGTTCACCATTGAAATATAGCACGGAATATTTCCTTCTCGACAGTTTTCGCTGGCGCTAAAAACAAAATCTCGAAATCCTAGTCGTAGTTAGGAACTAGAAAAAGGAAGGAACTACAAAATGTAATTTCATAAAAAACTGCCTCGCTAAAAGCAGCGACGATTCAAGAGGGCCGCCAGTACGCGATCTCCCATCTGAAAACGGAAATCCCGGCCAACAATCATACTCGACAGACGGACACTTCAACGATATTGATACGACATTCCATTCCCTCTTAAGTATGTTATTCATTCGAGATCAGGTGGTCTAAGAAAACGAAATCTAGGGAGAAGTTTATCGGAATGAAACAAGAAGAAGTAGAACAAGAACAAGGTATGATCAAGGTTAGAAGGAGGATGATGGGATGAAGCAGAAGAAGAAGAACAAGAAGAAGAGAAAGATTTCGAAGGTGACTCACTCGGCGTTGGTCTCCGGGGTGGGCAGGTCACCGATGGTGGTGAGTGTCAATGTTGACCAGTAAAGCGATCCCAAGTACTTTCTCGACAGGGTGGCGTACTCACCAGGTCTATAAGGATAGACCCATTCACCGTGAAATCCCTCGGCCTCGCTGATGAGATAGTAAAAGCAGCCAAACCAATGGGCGAGAATCAAGAGAATGTGAATCAGGTTGAGGACTCGCCACATGTTCGGATATACCGTGCGCGACTCTACCATGTAGTAATACGCGTATACGCGGTAGACTTTCAGGAACCTTGGAAATCTGAGCATCGGATTAGTGCCTAGGTTCACCTGCAGAAGGTCAAAGGGTAGCAAAGCCAGCAGATCCAGTACGAAGGATTTAGATTTCACGTAGTGGCCTGCTAGTTTCCTGCTGTTGTACACCATTAGACCTTGCTCTAGGTAACCTGTGCGGAATTGTACTCCTACATCCAGAAAAAAGACGAGGTCGGTGAAACCGTCGCAGGCCATCCAAATTTCAGGACCCGCGGCCTGAAGCTCTGGCAGGCTTTGCCTGACAATCAAAGTCCAAAGGTTGTACAAGACGCAGACTGATATGAGCATCAGCCAGTAGTAGTAGAAGTTTTCGTCTGGATTGACTACGGTTGTCGCAGGCTTTTTGTGCCGCCTCGGGCGTCTGTAATGATCTTTTGAGCTTTTGTCATCAGGGTCGTCGCGCTCCTCGTTGTCCAACGTTTCTTGACTCTCTGGTATCTGTCGCGTGGAAAATCTCTTCAGGAAGGAATCCTCTCGTTTCAGTGGTGGCTTTTTTTGTATCGCCGATACGGCGGATGACAACTGAACTGTCGTGCGCAGTTTCATCCATCGCTGGTTGCTTTTCGATCTGAAACGTAGACATGTGTGAAATTCGGGAGATTCGATTCGACGATGGGTTCTGGTTTTATTTTTACGAGTAGAGACGGAAGCACAATCGCTTTTTTCACATCTCCATTATTCAAGATTCCATGATTGAGATGTACAAGTTGAATTGGACTCGACTTTTTAGTGATTACCGTATCTTCGTTTAGCAATCACTGAAAAGACGGAGATGGAGATTCAGTTAGTATTGACTTTTTTCGAATTTTCCGAGTCCATGGTTTTTTAGACTAATGAGAAATACGGAGAGAAAAACTTGAGAGTAATAGATAGGCAAGAACCTCGAGTATACAATATTTAGCGTATTTTATTTGGAACCTAGAGATAATTTGAATTTTGCAGAGATTCATCATCATTTTCAACACGGATTAATTCAATTTTTGCAAATTTAACTCTCTCTCAAGAGGCTCAAGCTAAATTCTCTGGAAAATACCAGTCGTTGGATTCACATTGCAAACGATTACTTTATTTTATACTCGGAAAATTCAATTCATCTTCATTAATTAAAGCAACAGTGAAGCTTCTGCTTTAATTAGTCGAGGTTAAGCTCGAGACGTGTGAACAGTCCTCGACACATTATGAATGCGATGTATACAACGCAAAAGAAAAGAATAATGTAGTTTGTGGTAATTTATGCATCGAAGTAAAATTTTTACCGCAGACTAAATTCATTTTCAACGTGTTTTGCATCATTCACAGCATCTCGTTTTAGTTTTCAAACTAGTCAGGTTTAGATAGCAGCACCCCATCGCTTTACATCACCAATTATCAGATTCAGTAAGTTCTAGAGTTAGAATAGTGTAGAGATAGACAGACGGATGAACAGACAAATAGATAAACAGATAGAAGCAAAGATAGACACATATTATCATGTAGTATACAGAGATAGAACAAAGTAGAGAGTTCTAAAGTTCCACCTTCTAGACATCGAGCGAGTTACTTTATTTTTACAGATTTGTAGTCTGGACCAAAGAATTACGGTGTACTATTGTTCTAATCCGGATTGCAACAATTATACCATTTATAAGTTGGCTATTGTTAGCTAAAACTGCGTTTTACTTCATATGCGTATGCATCTGGGATATGGCATGAATGTAATTTCACGACAATATGCAGAAACAGAATTGTGAAATTCGTGAGTGTTGCGAATTGTCGAGTGGCGCTCGTTCTCTGGTTGAATTCGAAAAAGCCGTAATGTAATTATGTACGAATGAATGAGAGGTACGGCACCAAACATGAATTTCGAGTCTGAAAACTTTCGTTTACAGCATCAAATTTTAGAACTAAAAAATTAATTGCGGTTATTTAAATAAAATTATAGAAAATGTTACCGAGACATTAATTGTCGAGTGAAAAATTTTATTTTCAAGTTATGAACTACAGTACACGATATTTTCGTACGTGTGACATCAAATAAAGTAGTTTGAGCGTGACTTGTTTAGTAAAGTCACCTGACAAGACTGAAGTGCTGCAGAAGAATATAGCTGGATTTGCTCTCACGAATGGACGCTACAATCTGACAATGGCGGTATTAAATGTTGAGCAAAAGCAATATCGCAATTTTAGAAACAGACGTGAAGCATGAAAGTATTAATATTTTAGCGGAAATTCGAGAGCTCGTTCTGATTCTGAAAATGTTTTGATTTCGAAACTTTAATTTTGTGAAAATGAAAGATAACAAGACGCGCTTTTTTCATTTTACCATAATGCTGATTTCCTGCGAGAATCTTTTTAAGAAACATAAATCAAGTAACGAATAAAGTTTACTGAAGTGAGTTAGACGAAGAAAAAAGAAAAGTGTAAAATTTGAAAATGGAAAATAGCAAAGAAATGGTTTTTATTAAAGAAAGTACGAGATTTGGAGAATGAAATAAAAGACTTTATTCGCTTGCATATAAAAGACACAAAAAACAAACATTCTGTTGAAAACTTGCTTGCTCTTCGAAGTAAATGTCGAACTGTATTTATTTCCAAATTCGTCCATGACGTTAAATTTTACAGTAAAATCATGTTTACTTTTCGATTAGATTCACAGACGGTTCTACCGGCAAAATTATTCTATTCCATTCCAGTACGATATCATCCATAAAAAATAACAATTTTCTCCGGGAAAATGTAAAAGCGCCTGAGCTTGTAACAGATGTTCCATAAGTGATGATACACAGAAAGTCGACGCTTTGAACTCTGATATTTTAGAAACTCATAAGAAATCAATATCAACCATTGAAGACTACTAACTGAAATTGAATCCCAAATAACGTTCGAAATAAAAACAAGTGAAACAAATGCCATCGAAAGTAGTTGAAGAAATTGAGCGAAAATAGTATCGAAGGCAAATTCAATCAAGTATTTTGAACATCGATGCAACGAACATTTCTCTATCGTTTTAGGTCAGAAATTCATTCCTGGCATCGAATACCTCTTAATCTTGCGAAGAGAGGAATAAAGTGCCATGACCGCACGAACGTTATTCCACTTTTGCGAGCCCCTCACACTCGATTTGACTGTAGTTGAGTCATCATGTTCCTCGCAAATGCTATCCAGTGAATTAGTAGTAGTTGTTAAAGCTGCTTCGTGCTCAACGTCACTGCTGAAGGACTTCCGGAGTGCTGCATGTTGACGAAAACTCTCTATGGACCTGTGAAGAAGACCTATAGGTCTCCTCTTCTTCTCTTTTCAACACCCTCCCTACTTTTTTATCTCTCTTCTCCTCGCTCTCGATCTATTTATCTTTATCGTACTTTTATACTCTTTTTTCGTCCGTCTGTTTATCGCTTTATAACCATTTCAGCATAATTTGATTCAAATTTAAAACGCTATTACCGGAACCATTTCGCTTCATCAAGAACTGGTTGTATCAGCTACACTTTTTGCACAAGCTATAGATCCCTCGGCATTGATTATCCATGAATCACGTTTTATTTGCATAACATCGACAGATTTTCTATTAATCACCGCGATAATCGAAGCTTTTACGAATCGGGTGAAAATTTTTGCACTTAATGATTATTGCGTTTCAACTTATTTTCGATTTCTACAAGAGAGTGATTTATTAGCTTATTCCGTCTATGAGCCGTTCTTCATTCCAATTAGTCAAGCGTAATTGCATTTATTTTGGGGAAAAACTGCTTATCATAATAATATAAAAAGATACAGAGTGATATCGCGTCTACTTTATACGATATTATTTTTCAGAACTGGAATTATATTTCTCGTAAATCCTGTCTCATTGCTCATAGTGATAAATGGTTGATGCTTGATATCACCTTCATACTGTTCATCAGTTGTGTTGAATCATCTCTACATTATAATTTAATTTCCAGTGGACACAAAACCTGGACCATCCGAATAAATTCATTTCTCTAATGTTAAAGGTAAAGTGAAATGGCGTAAGATCCCATTTCCCGCTGTTTTTCCGATGTGCAATTCCAAGGATTTGATATTTTTCTTGGGAAAAACTGCGAGGGAACTCGCGGATTATACCATTTCAGAGTTTGCAATAAATTTGTAAGTCTGTGCTGGGACGTAGATTAAGAAAAAAGTCCGTGTTTTACGACCTCGTGTAAGCTGCCCGTTCCATCGACCTGTCATGTCTTGTACAACTTTGTGCTGTGTCCACGAATGAAATCTAACATCACTCGATCGACCGCGACATCTGCCATTACCGCGTCTCAAACACGTTCTATCGATTATTCGGTACATGTAAGGTCACGGAAAGCTTTCGTTACATCTAATCTCGAACGAAATTCACGCCAACTTCCAAGTCTGATCTCTTCTTGCTGCAAAATTGCTTGAGCTTCCTTGTGAAAAGAAAACGTTCGCCGCGTATTCGCGCTCTAACGTAATGTCAGAAATGGAAACTGTACTTTGTAGAATCTCACAGAATCATGGTTGATGATTTTTCAATTTAAGATGATTGCTATCTCGTCAATAAACGTATCAAGAAAGGAAATGCATAAAAATTGATGAAACTAATCGGATCTTCTTTTCTTAATCGAAAGTCGCTGAACTTCAAACGATGAGTTGAACAAATTTTGATATACTGCTATTTATTCAATCAGTTCCGGAAACTTTTCATTGGCTTCATGAATTTTTCCAAGTGATTTAGCTACGGAAAAGTACGAAACAAATTACAAAACTGTCTCTAGCTTCCGCTTTCAAAGTTTACAATCTGATACTATTCTGTAGCTGACGTTGATAAAACGGATAAAAAAGTTCAGTCTAAACATATAAAAGAGATTAAGCGATTCGCGGTAAGCGAGAGTTTGAGCTCGTGAATCGAAAGCTCGTGTTTCCTGCATCTCTAAGCTGAAAAAACGACTGGTTTTTGTTACCTCGCGAAAATTCTAGCCTGTAAAGTTTTGCCGTTTTTCATCTTTGAACTGTAATTTAGGGCACTGTATATTTTAACCACCTCCGCGTTCATTAAATATTCCTTCTTGATAATTGAGGCTTTTGTTCAGGTTTAATGAATATAATTGGATTTGTCTTCTGTTGAAAGAACAATTGTAAAATTTCGCGTACAATCTACTTTCATCAGTTTAATTTTTTTACTGGGCAATGATGCTTGACATATCGTATGAAAACTTAAAAGTGTACACTAAGAAAATGATATCGTCAGAATTACACATCAACATGTGCGATGGATGTCCATCATTTTCTCAGTGTAACTTTGTGAAATATTTCTAAGCAAGAATAATGAGTAATTAAATGCATCAGATGAAATGATGCGACTAGCACTTGATGTAAGCACAATTACCTAGATCCTCCTTTACCATTCGAACGTCGACTACTATTTTCTTCCTCTTCCTCATCTTCTTCTTCACGAGAAGTGGCCAAAGAATGAAGTGCAGAAGATGGGGCGCTGCTACCGGATTCGGGAACAGTGCCCATTCTCGAACTGGAGGCAGTGTTGATATAGGCGGCAGACGACGCCAGACCTCCTCTCTGGGCCTCCTCGTTCTCCGCTCGATCCACCTATAACACGTGTCAAAATCAAAATATCAATGAACTCAATCATATTCAATCCGCTTCGCCATCTTCAACTTGCCATCTATATCATCCTAACACTCGTCTAGAAGAACTAAGAAACAAAGCAACGAAATGGCGGCTACGCGAATGATCAGCTGTTCGATCACTTCGAATGTTTGACCACTGATCATCCGTAATTGACGCAACGAAAGAAAGCTTTTTTCAACGAGACACACTTTCTCACGTGAACGTATTTCTTGACTACAAAAGTTCCGGTTTTTTATTATGTACAGTTTCGTAGTTATTATTGGAGGTTAGGTCAACATTTGTGCAACATCACACTTTGTGCAAAGAGTATCGTAACGAAAACATTCTACTGTAAGTGCAGAAAACGTTGGGAATTGAATTCATTCATTACCTAAATTTAAACTTTATGCTCGACAGAGCGAATCATCAAAGTCTACCTATGTCGTGCGAAAAACATGTACTTTTAATCTCGACGCCTTTTCTCGTCATTTGGACATTACGTACTTTGAAAAGACTTATTCAAAAATATGTCATTGCAACGGTAGTGAATAGTCGCTGTTTCTGAAAGCGACCGAACTGACACAAAAGGCGACTTCGCAGTTTTCGCTTTAGTACACGTACATCACGCCAAAAGACTCATTATCGCTCCTTATCACTCGATTAATTTTACGAGCTCAACATTTACGCCGGTTTTTCTTTCATGAAATAGTTTATTAAGGCATAATTTGACCTTAACAATTACTTCATGGGAATACTGAGGTGGCGAATTAGATTTTACGTTCGAAAAGTTACGGTACTTACTATTCCAATTAATAGGATAGATAAAACTGAATCGTATGGTAGACTGAAGGGACTTTTCTAGGAGAATTTAGAGATTTAAGGACCTCGTAAATAAGTTTACTGCGATTTTGCATAAACATTGTTGATGCGAGAAACTTATTACGGATACTTCAAGAAATTTTATTACAATTCTAGCTTCTCATTTTGAATACAGGGATAAACAGTTTCAGAATTTATTACGACGCGAGATTCAGAGATGAACCCAATGCTCGAAAAAAAGAGCACTACGAATTTTTATACCTCCAACGACTAAGAATGATATCAAACTTGAAGAAAGAGCAAACGAATTAATTTGGCTATGGAGTAATTTAGAAGTAGGTTACTTCGTAAATTGCTTCGGAAGTAGCCTTCGAATTTCAATGCTGCATTGTCTCATCGCGATGTTCACGCATTGAAGATGATCGATACAATAATAAAAGCAATATGTACCATCCTCAATTACTATTCCCAAGTCCGAAGATTCCGTTCCTTAAATGATTGAACGACTTTTATCAGTGTCACGTTCAAAATGGAACCTTGTTTCACACTTGATTGACTTAAAGGGAGTTTAATCGATATAAAGAGATGTTCATTTTCTTCATACATGCTAAAGTCTTTTTATTCAGCTGTAACGATATAGAAACACTTACACAACGAGATTATTCCAAAGTCTCTGGGTAATCCTCTTCGATCGATGGTGAAACAACACTTTAGAGTTAATGTACAATTTACATGTTTCATTAAGGCTTTTGTTTATTTTTCATCTGTATTCGAAGAATTAATTATTGAATTTTGTGGCTAATCCGATAAATCGTGCCGTTCGTGAGGTAGCAATTTCCGATTGGCCCAAGTTTACTAAAAGCTTTTTTTGATCAGGCAACCACGGTTGCTCTCGGGGAAAAGAAGGCTGTTTTAGCGACTTTTTAACTCGTTGGTTCTGGTTATGTCAGTCATAGATTAGCTGCATTCGAGTATTGGAGCAATCTAGGTTAGCTCATCAAGCAAATCTTTTGTTGCAGAAGCATAGAAGATTCGCTATCCTGAATTGGACAGATTCGCCGCAGCAGCACGAATTTTGCTGACTCGGCAAATTCATTTTTACCGCGACACTCGATGATTCCATAAATCTTAAGACTATTGAATTAATGACTTTATACCAATACAATATCATTGTTTAATTTTTTCTTCAATTTGGAATTTTGAACAATCGAACAATCGAACTCTTTTGTTTTCGTATTCAATCAAGCAACTCAAAAAAATGTATTAGGATGAATTTAAAAATATTATGCGGCGCTTGCATCGAACTCGAATTCGTTTCTTTACATAGTTCTTTTAGCAAAAGGGAAAAAGAAACTAACAGAGCATACTTTTGATGTTGGTACGGTGTTTGACTATGAACTTGCGCGAGTTGATTACACAGACTTTGTTCAATTCACGAATGAGGAAACACGTGAACAAAAGAAAAGAGGATAGTCAGGATCACGCTGTGACAAGCAGCGATCGATTGTACATATCTGCAGGCTCTGCCTCTTCAAGCTCGAAGTATCTGAGTCAAACTTAATTAACGTTTTTCGTTTTCATCTCTATTCTTTGAGTTTTTGACACCGGGATAATCAAAGGGCGATTTCCTCTTTCTTTATATTCAAAAGATTTTTCCCAGTCGTAATTTTGTTTAATTATCATCTTGAGGTTCTGTAATAATGGTAATTATGCAGATTCTTTTGAAAAGTTTATGACAAATTGAAGTGGACGAGAGAAACAAACTTTTTCCACGTTGCAACGCGATTTGATGGTAGTATTTGTTTCTTGAATCTCGCGCGCGCAGAGAAGCATTACTTTGTTAAACTTGAAACTTAGGCAAACTATACATCCTTCTTGACCCACTAATTTTAGTTACTCGAACTAAAGCATTTTTTCGGGAAAAGTACATCGTGTGTAACAACCTATTAGTAGACAACTATTTTGGCAACGCAGATTCTCACGGGCACGATAATTAGAAGTGATCAATAACTTGTAAACTGTTCGAAATATTTAAATGAAAACTTTGTTCTCAAGTACCGCGATAACTTGCAACCACTTTACACGAAAAATAATTCGATCTCGCAAAACGAAGGTCAATTATTCTCCAAAATCTTTCGATATTCGTTTTCGAAGTGCAACAGTTTTCCAGATCCGACTATTCGCGTTGGGTTTATGGTCTGTAAAAAAGTTTTACGGGTGCATTTATTGACTTCCATTTATTTATTACTCTTAAAATGCTTGGTTACAATAAGAATAAATAGCAAATGTTATAACAATTGGTGATTTGTACTCATTTCGACGTAAAAAATGTAGGATTGATAAATAATAATTAGATCGTCTTCTTATTTTTAATTCGATTTCCTGAATGTCGAAACTTGCATTGAAGAAACTTCAACAAAAAAGTGTAGTGAAGTTCTATGAGTTTTTAGCACTTCAATTACTGGTTTTCAGTGCTTTCTTGGAGAAAAGAAAAAACCTATGAATTGAATCGAAGATGTTAGGAATACTCGAAATGAAAATGAAATTCATCGGTCGTGCCAAGATTCAGGCAATTGAAAAGCGTATATTGGCCGATGGCCACTTTCGTTTTCCGGTGCGTATTTGTTTTCATCCATACCGTTGAAAACAAATCGAATTAATCAAGATTCCAACACGAGCGCTTTCTTCGTTTTCCTTTTTCTCCCCGATATTGCAAAAAGTAAAACTCGATATTCCAACAGAAGCAAAGAGAAAACAATTCTTTTTCGCTGACTGGGTGAGCTGTTTGTCGAGAGGTAGAGTTAAATACAAACGATATTACTTTTTCCACGGTATCGCGATCAAGGCTAAAAAAGGAAGGAAAATGCGCGTGTCGCAGCGCCCGCAAACTTTCCTACAAATTGCTCGTGGATCTCTATTGATAAAAAGTTTGCGGCGTCGATGAATGCCGAGTTTCTCGTTGCTCGTGGCGAATTCCGCCGCATAAATAAGAACGACCCTGCGGAAATACACGTACAGGTCTTCTCTTGCGTATTTAATTCGACCAATAAAGCGATAAATGACACGTACAAGTCATACTTGTGTCATTGTTGCTCGCGTACCGAATACCCAGTTTCATAACGCACAATTACCGGGCGCTCGAATTTGCCATTTTTCTTTGTTTATTCTATTTTCTGCTCGTTTCAGCTTCGGCTTAATCGAAAAAATATTTCCCGCGCAAACAAAAGACGGCGCGAATTCAAGATAAAGCGAACTACAAATGAATCGCGAATATTATTTTGAAAAATAATATTTTCCTTCGAAGAGTTTACCTTCTTTCAACCAGTTTGAACTCGATCTATGCAAAGAAAAGAGAGAAAACATTGACTCGATGCGGTTTAAATGAAAATAAAATTGCGGGATGAAATGAAGTTTTTAATGATGAAAAACCTTTTTTTCTTTACTTTGCATTGAATGATAAACGGAAGGAGAAGAAAATCACGCTCGAAATTGAATTCCCACATTACGGGGAAAACATTTTCTTTTCAAAAAATGAAAGATGCACGAAATTGCATGCATAAAATAGGGGGGCGAGTTAGGGAATGCACTTTACCGTGAATAATAAAAGATAATCTGAAACGTACTCGAAGATTTATGTGTTTCACGTGCGACAGATATTCGATTGACCTTTTGACGAAAACCATCATTTTGCGGCTTAAATTCACGAATTTCAGCGATGTAAGTGGCCGCAGATTCCCCAGTTTCACGTACGTGACTGCTCAATTTCTCCTATAGACTCATAAACGGAAATCGGATTTGAATGTGCGTCACTTCGAAGTATTTCGCAATTTTCGCTACGTGCATTTCCTTTCGAATCACCTCCCTTCGAGAATAACTTAGGAGGGAGTAACACCACATTTCAACAAACTTTTCGAGTTTTTTGTTTCTCTCGTTTGCCTTCAATGGCACGTTCGAATGTTTCATAAAAAGCTCCCCAGGCGAAAATTCAAGTGCCTCGTTTTATTCCAAACTACGAGAAACTCGAGTGGAAATTGCGTTTCGGGTCACATGACGCGATCGATGGATTTCGGAGTCTTGCAAATTTCTTTAAACCCCGCTTTGTTCATCGCTTTTTTATGCTGGAAATTGTTATCGAATTCAAGTTTCTTCAAAGGTAAATACGCCAACGCCCATTTGTAACGAAACTATTTATCATTGACGAAGTTTTTCATGCGGATATTTTTATATTCCCGACATGGAGAACTTTTGTATGATATTATAATAACTCTCGAGCGTGAAGGGAATTCTAAAACGAATTCCAGCTGCATCTGTTCCTCCACATTTTCTCAAACAAACCAAAGTCTCGCTGAAAGATCTGTTTCCATGCATTTATGTTCAGCAGGAACAAAAACACCTCTAAAATTACGAAAAAACCAAATTGTTTAAGTTTTATGTCCCTTTTATGGAGTTGAATCCATCCCCTTCCTCCCTCCCTTTTTTAAATTTTTTAAATGCGAATAAACAAAATGTTTACTTCCGCACGAAATACGCAATAACTGCGATATTACAATTTATTTTTAGTAGCGAACTCCTGTGTCAAATATACATAAATTTGGTATGACACAGGGTGTATTTCGTCGTGTACCGCCGTAGTATATGCATACTTTGTACTGTCTTGTATACCCCAACACCCAGGACTGCGCAACCAACTTATAACTAAGATCATGCTCTAATTCTCTCGGCGCAACTTAATTAATCCATACTCTGAGCTTCCTTTATTGAAGAGCACGTTTTATTGTTTGTTGAACGCCCTTGCGAATCCCCTCGAGTTTATTCACATCGCAAAAGTACTCAATCATTACCATCGCTTTTTGCGCTTAAAAATAAAATAATTAAAAAGCGTTAAAAAATATCGAAGAAAAGCTCCAGTTTTTTCCGCTCATGTGCGAATTTACGAAACAACAAAAAGGCTTCCGCGTTTTTATCGCAAGCTCGATAGTGCAGTTTGTATGAAAAGCGTCTTTTTTTACGTCGAACATAAAACATTGGTCAGGTCTGTTTCGTCGTATTTTACGGAAGCTTTCGTATCTCATGCACGAGCATGAACCTTCTACCTTTGAACGCACCATTCAAACATTTGTCAAAGCTCAAGAATAGCTACGAAAATCGGCTCGGATTCTTCCGATCAATTGAGCATCAGCCTCTCGAATAAACGCTTGAAATTTTGCTTTGTATAATCCCGTACCAGAAAAAACCCCGGGGAAAAAAAAGCAACGAATCGAGCGATAATTCAGCGAAACATTCCCGGCTTTTTCTTCATTAGGAGAATACTTAATTACCGGGTCTCGCTTTATTTCTTCCTCGGTCTTTAATCTTCGGAGATTTCGCGCGGCAAAAATGTGGCGAGGAGCATTTTTCACGTGAGATGAAAAAATGAAAACGCGGTCCAGCGTTGTTTGAAAGACGATCGACGCCAAGACTTTTGGAGCAGACGCGGAGGCGAAGGCCAGACTACGCCACCCGGGAATCAATACGTCAATCGTCCCTCGGACGGAAAATGCGATATCGGTTGAGGAGAGAAAATATACGAATTAGAAAGAAGGGGATGGAAGAAGCGAGCAGCTAACGAGAGTACGGAGCCCTATTTCCGTGCCTTCGCCTCTAATAACGATTTAGCGGAGATACTTGCCACTTTCCCAGTACATTTTTAAAGAAGTTATCTGCCTCTGGGAGAATCCTGTTACGCGAAAAACCAGTATTTATAGCCCTTTTCCATCAACTATTCAGTGATTCGAAAAAAGAAGTTGCGAGTCTTCGAACCCCGATGAATCGCGAACTATAAATTACGAATTATGTATCTGTAATAGTCAAATTCTTCAACGTTTTTACTCGCGTTTTGACGCGACCCATTGAGTAATCGCGTCATTAGTTTCCGTAAACCAAACCCGCTATGACATATGTCATGTGCTTTGTCACGATGCAAATCCTGCGTATATGGGTCGGAAATTGTCGACCCGGGTCGATGCTAGAGCATCTGGCTTGTGTCGGAGACCGCCGATTGACAAAGGAATATAGTCTCGAGTCCGCCGACGCTTCCTCCCAATTTCAAGTGGGATCACGTAAACCCGTAAGCAAATTTCGTCCCGGGTATCGCAGCATATTGCGCTTTTTATGCGCGAGCGGACATAAACGAAAAATATTTGCGAAGCTCTCTCATTTCTCGGTTCGAAACTTTCGGATGCTTGAGATAAATGAAATACTCTCGAGCCGAGAAGATTCGGCGCGCATTGAATCGATCAAAAGTTTCACTGCGTTCGCTGCACTGCAATTCCCGTTTCATTCCTGAGTTCATCTTCCAACTCGTTGCGCGCTTGGCATATTAATTCATTCTCCCATGGCGTTGAAACTTCCGTGATTCACCAACGACATTGCCTGTCATTTTCACCTAATGATTCCGCTGGCATTTGATTGGAGCTTGGATTTGCCCGTAAATCTGCATCGGAATTGTTGTTTTTTGCGGACTGGCCTGGGTTTGAGGAATTATAAATGGAACGGGGCTCGAAAGAGCAACGATATTCGAACCCGGATACACGTTTGGGCTTGATGGACCAAATTGCTCGGTTCGATAATAATTAATGACACAGATGCACAGACCGGAATACTATTTGGCGGGCTTCCAACTCGGCGTCACAGAACTGTTTGTAAACTGTACTGTGCAAGCCGAAAACAGAGTCTGCGTTCCACAGGGCGACTAATAAAAACCAGAAAAGCGAGTGCACGCGAGCTGTGTAATTTACTGATAATTGCGTGCGCGACAAAGTGAACTCTAACAAGGCGTGCAATGCATAATACCTCATTGAATCGAATTCAATCGAAAGAGCGAGCGATGATTTCAGTAGAATGAATAAGCGACCTTTTTCAGAAATTATAATGTTCAATTCCTCTTGTTTACACGCGTAGATTAATTAATAAATGATTAATATCATCGCTTTCACAGAACCTTACTCTGAACATTTACGATGGATTGGGGCAATTTTGTAAGATCATGTCAAACCACGTATTTATAGTCCTGCTATTGATCTTATGTTCGAAGGACTTGAGTTTATTCGAATAAAAAAAAAGGAAAACATCGCAATACAAGTTTGCGAATGATCATTAAAAAGAAACTTTATCCTATGGAACTTTGGTTGTAAATAGCGGGAGATCGTTGATTTTGAAATTGGAACAGCAAACGAGAGCTAGGACGTTCTGGAAAAGTGTCTTGATTAAACCATAATCCTTCGAAAGTACCGCGATGTTATCGCATGAACGTAAACGCGACGTCGCGTAACAAAAGACGCGTAATCCGGGAAAGGAAGCGGCGCGAGAATTCATTCAACGAGAACATCCGCGGAAGATGGGGACAAAAGTGAAGAACGTACGAAGAGGCACGAAGGTGTAAGAGATAACAGCCTTGTTCCGGGATTGCATGTTCCCTCATTCGCTTCTATTATTATGTTAAGTTGACGATGTAGAATCGAGCGGGCCGGAGTAAGAGGCGAGCTCTTCTTCTCCTGCAGGCATTGTAACACTCTTCTTTTTCCCTCCCGACTGAGTTACTTCGCTATGCGGTAATAATGAGATGAGATAGAAAGCACTTAACCCCGTCAGCACGCGTGCCCAAGGGTTCCCGCTTAACGAAACTTTAGTAACTAAACTCCGTATTTCGCAACTTGCGAAAGCGCAAAAGGTTTCTCCGGAAGCGTGAGAATTTTTCCCTCGGACCAGCTGGGAAATCTTCTCGCGCCAATTGAAATTCCAGTTCCGAAACTTCCATCGGGCTTTTGCATTTTGCAAATTCGGAGGGGCGTTAATTTGCGAACGGGGAATCGAAGTCGCGCGACTTTTGCTTCACGACTTTAGGAGGAGATTGAAAGTGCAATTCGTGGATTGAAAAGTTGAAGGCTGCTTTATTGCCGAACGTAAAAAGTAATATCCCCGGCGTATTTCCTTATCGCTCGTTTTAATATTTTTCCTTGTCCCGTGACAATACTCCGACATATGTTATGTTATTTTTCTGCATTGGAAAGTTAAAACGTCCCATAATTCGGTGCTTCCAATTTCCGTGACCTGTCGATTACCAATAACGCGGAACGTTCGATAGTTCTTTAGATTTCTGTGGAGTTTACGAGACCAATGGTTACTATTTTATTCATACCATCGTCTGCTTTATGAGTTACAAGAGTAGGGGAGAGTGGGGAGTTGTGAGAAGGGTTTTGTTTTTGAGACATAACTAGGGTGAAGGCACCAGTAATGGAACAGCTAAGCCCAGTGTCGGAATCATTTTCCAACATTCATATCTTTTTTCATTACTGGAATTATGACGTAGTGTAATGGTTTTATATATTTTAAAACTCGAGTCAATATATCGAGCGAAGTACATTTTGATAGAACATTCATTTTAGACACTTATTTAATTTAGTTCCGTTACTGGCGTCGATTCCATTACTGGTGCTTTCACCCTACCATAAAAATTCATATTTTGAAAATCTGCAAAGTAGAATCTTCAGTAGACACAAAAACACAACTTTTGGCTTTAGCAGTTTGTTAAAATTCGTAACGGTTGAACAGTTTTATCATGCTCGTAAAAATGTATCTTTTTGTGAATTTTAAAAAAAGTGGGGAGTTGTGAGACGGGTTTTGTTTTTGAGACATAACTACCATAAAAATTCATATTTTGAAAATCTGCAAAGTAGAATCTTTAGTAGACACAAAAACACAACTTTTGGCTTGAGCAGTTTGTTAAAATTCATACCGGTTAAACAATTTTATCATGCTCGTAAAAATATATCTTTTTGTGAATTTTCAAAAAAAGTGGGGAGCTGTGAGACGGGTTTTGTTTTTGAGACATAACTACCATAAAAATCCATATTTTGAGAATCTGCAAAGTGGAATCTTTAGTAGACACAAAAGCAGAAATTTAGGCTTGAGCAGTTTGTTGAAATTCATAACGGTTAAATAATTTTATCATGCTCGTAAAAATGTATCTTTTTGTGAATTTTCAAAAAAGGTGGAGAGTTGTAAAACACGACTCAAAATGGAAGTAGATGATATATTTTGATGATTATTCTTTATTAAAGTTGTAAAAAATTAAAATTAAGATAATTTCGAGGAACAATTTGTTGAAAAAACGAAGTCTGTATAACCCTGTAAATTGGCACACTTCGACACAAATAATCATGAAAACTACTGAAATCACTACAAAATTGCATGAAAGATGCGAATTACATTATCCAAATGACATAGAATATGCACAAATCGAACGAACATGAAAAATTCTTTTCGTGAGTCGAAATGTAATCCACCAATAATGATTTTAAATATATTCACATTTGCAATCAACTTAAAAAAGTAATTGAAAATACCACAAACACAAATGGTCGAAAAAACTTTTCAAAACAAATGTGAACTAACAATTTAGAAAGACACTTAAAATGAGTGTGAACGTGACAAGTGCTAATTAAAAAGTGGGATAATGTCATGAAAAACAATTAACAATCCTTCGCAGTTTCGAAAATGTTCTAATATGGCAGATATTAACTTGTCTCACAACTCCCCACTCTCCCCTTCATGTAATATATAATATAATAAGAATCGATATAAAGATAGTTTATGAGACCTCACGAAAAATGTCGAGTTTTAATACCGTTACAATGAAATTACGAAGATTCCGAATAGAATAACCCGAACAATGTTTGCCGAGTGTTCTGCAAAGATGAACGCGATGTGTATTCATGACATCGATTATTCCGGAACAAAAAGGGATTTTAATTTCACGGACAAGCTTGAAATCAATAATGTCTCATTGTAAAGAAGCGGTGCGTTAAATAATTCTTTTCTCGATTCAGTCTTTTGCAAAATGGCAAATCCTTCCTCTTTCGGCGGAAAAAAAGAGAAATTCGCTGACGTTACGGGAATTTTATTGTACGAGATATCCAATCCACATTTTTCATTTCGCGGGGGATAAAGTAGAGTATTGAAAAATGCTGATTATACGCTTTACGACATTGCTCGAACGAGAATCTCAACGTTTAAAATTGCACTTGCAATTTCATTTGAGTGTTATACTCTACGTTCGGAGCCAAATGGATACCGTATAATTAAAGCACCCGCGATGATTATTCAAGCAGACGCGTGAGCAGTCTACAACCCTGGCAGACAGAATAATACGTGTCGACCTCAACTTTTCTCTCGCGTTAAACTTTCCCAATTCGTATGCAGATGACGATGCAATGATGACAATCCGGCAATCGGCATATTTTTACTCGCCACGTGATGTGCAATAGATTAATTCGTAAAAAATTGTGTCGTTTTTTGTTTTAGAATATAGTTTAAAATATTTCTTACAAAATTAGCAGTATTAATTGAAAATCGAGGAAAACTCGAATATTGTCACGTGCTTGAAAACGCCACGCGATTGGTTGAAGCGTTTGTGACGCACTGTGCACTTCAAGTGCATAGTGACGACTTTTTTTATAATACAATTTTACTGCGTAAGCTACAAAAAATTTGAATATTCCAATCTTGCTTTTTTATGTCAGGTATAAATTTTTCTCGTTTACATCGTGTTGTACACAATTCCAGCCTTTAAAAATACTTCCAATATTTCAAAAATTAGTCGATTCGATTCCTCGAAAGTCGATGTATCTTACGAATTCAACGCTTCGTAGCGTTTGTTTGATCGCTTCTTCAAGGCGCAGTTACTTGTCCAGTTTCTTGCGTTTCTTGCACGGCGCGATTCGACTCCCGATACAATTTTCCCGTCTTTTATACATAACGCGTCCGTCAGAATACAAGTATCGACCTAATCCGACAATTTCTCACTCGTTTCGAGCTGAAAGAACCCCAAAGTTCGGTCACAATTTTCCCGCCTTGAAAAACATCGCCGCAGTTTTCCACAGAAGTTACTTTCCTCGCAAAAAGAAACGTCGTGGAAAGAAATGCCAAAAACCTGTTTGCAAAGGACATTTCTTTTCGAAAAAGTTGGCAATTTACGACCCATAGTCAGTCAACTTCAAGCGTTTTTCAAACGATCTACATTTTCGTAATTCAGAGATTGCAAATTTCGCTGGTCAATAATTTATGGGGGGTTGAATTTGGGTTAACGCTCAATCAACTCGGGTGAAGATTTTTCAGATGAGGAACCGTTGAAAGCAAAGTAAAGAGCGGTCACTGGTAATTTATCGAACAAGACTCCGGGTACTCGATAAATTGCGCTCTCATTAAATTGCATCGATCCCATAATCTATTACACGGCTGCATGCATCCCTGATAAAGCCCTCATTTCGCGTGTACCCACTTTGTAAGTCAGATAAGACACGCCGCAGATTGCGCTCAAACGGCTCGGCATCATCGATATTGGATTCGTGCCAAAAAATGGAATTCCCTAAATGAGCTAATAAATGGCGGGGGCAAAAGAGAGAAACGATTCCGCGATTTTATAGGCAAAAGTATGTAATGACCGCTGACTCCACGAGAGTCGGATCTTCCTCTATTACTTTCGACATTTTTCTCGTAGAAAGAATGACCGAAGAAGCACTGTAACTTTGAAAATGTGCTCGAGAAAACTCGGAGTTTCAAGAAGCTATAGAGAGAGCAAATATGAATTACGAGCGATTTCGGCAACTGCTTTACTTACTTTTCCATTCCGCTTCGATCGAGAATCCAATGATTCCGTAATATCGGAAAATGTGCCAAGTTTCCGGTCAAAGATTGACTCTTCGGAATGTTTTATTTTAAGAGAATTGCATTAAAATATTTATGTGTTCGAGGTGCGCTTTTGCTCTCACTTTCGCTGCAGAATAAGTCTTTTCCCTAATGAAAAGCAAGCTAAAGCCTTAAAGGCCGTCAACGTGACAAAGCCACTCGTAAAGCCTTTTAAGAAACACGCTGAATAGTCGCCTCGAGTGGCGTGTCCATTAAATCGGCGAGGTAAAAATTGCTGCCATTGTAACGAGAATTCCCAGCTCTCGAGAACGAGATTTTCGCGATGTCTTTGTGGATGCGACAGCGCTTCCAAAAAGCAACGGAAAAAAAAGGATCGGGGAATAATTAATTCTTCAAACAATGCGGTAAAGTTTCCGAGCTTCTCGCCTTTGAAACTCGGGGAACATTTTAATAAAGATCCGTCCGAATTTTCCTCGATAAATTAGTCGTTATTGGTTGCGAGTGACGAGGAAACTTCGAACTGCGGTATCTAAAATTGAAATCGAACGTAAGGGGCTCGAGAATTGTGGACGAGATGCGAAATTCAAGATACAGAACGCGGAAGTTCGGAATTTCTTAAGATCTCATACACTGCAAATGCCTGTATTTCTTCGTCGTAAAGTTACCGGGAGAAATTAATTTCCCATCGATTCGGACCTTTCTTGGGTGTAATAAAAAGCCAAGGGTAGTTTTTCGTACCCAGTGGCAGTTAAACTGAGCCTCGTAAAATTTCGTGGCCGCAGAACACATTCCGTGACCGTAAACTTTAACGCGACGTTTGTAAAAAACATTTTCCCGACTGACATTTAACGCTTCACGCATGAAACTATGGGAAAACACCTCGTTGGGTCCATCGTCTACCGAAGAAAACTAGTTTTCGGTTTATTCGAAAATATACCAACGTAATTTTATCGCCGGGTTCGCGATAGCGAAATAAGTGTGCAAATGTGCGACGTCCTTCGGTATCAAAATTGTTTCCACTCGGGAGACATTCAGGGTAAAATAATATTTCCACGTCGCCGATGGCACTTTCGATGTAACGCGGAGAAAACTGGGAAGACAAAAAATTGCGATGCAAATATAAACCGCGTTTGTAAATATATTACACGAGCGCGTCGCTTTATTAAAAAAAAACTGGCCGTGAATAATCAGATATTGAATGACGTCGTGTCCTTAAATAAATTTGTGCTACATATCAAAGGATTTTAATTTAACCAAGCATTAATTGTGCCGCGAATAGCGAGAAAAAGCAACGTCAAATGAAAACAGAGTCGGCGGCGTCGAGCCGTTTTTGTATGAAGAGCGACATTTTTAATTAAATTATCTGTCATTAATTCAAGAGGCAAGTGACCTAAAATGAGCAAAAAATTTTGGTCCGTAGCGAGAACGCAATATCTCTTAATTATTCATTACTTTCACCACACAAATTTAATGTGAAAAAACAACATGGCTGCCAAATACATCGACAAATGTCTTTAGGAAGACATCTTGCAGTTGTGTAAGAAAATATAATCTTTGGAGTAAAGACTTTGTCGGCTCTTTCTTATTAGCAAAAGTGCAATTCTTCATTCGTTCTAAATCATCCTTTTCCGAGCATTTGATATGGCCTACCCTCTTCAAATGCACATTTCCAGAATTTTAGAAACACATGCCTTTGATACTTTCGAGATAAACTCGCGAAGGAACACGTAGACGTGGAAAGAACTTTATCCTAAATTATTCCCTCGGGATCCGCGTCAGATACGGCTGGAACGAAAAGACGCGTTATTTGTCAGGGCGAACTGTAACAACTCTCCTTATTCCGCGACCCGTCGAGGCCAGCGTTAAAGTTATTCCAAAAATAAAAAGGTTAATCTTTGGAAAAGCGAAGATTTACGAGAACATTCCGAAAGAATATCAAACTTCGCAAGAGTATTGAACTCGAGCAAGAAACGTTCGATCGTTGACCTTGAGATGATAGAATGACCTTTAACAAAGTCAGTTTCCGATGACGAAAGTTTGTTCAGTCCCCATTTGCATCGACCCAAAGTGACCCAAAAGGTCAAATCACGAACTCCTTGTTTGCTTTCGGCGAAGATCAATCTTTGAGCAAGGATCGCCGGCAGTTTCATTAATCAGCCTTCTAGCTCTCGAGAGTTCTGTGTCTTTTGATCGGGCGGTGGTTCAATGTTTGGAGCATCATTAATTAAGAGAATTCCCCATTAATGAACGCGATCAAAGTTCATCCAATCATTAATAAACGCATTTCATCAGAAGAGCTAATCGAGATTAAGTAGACTAATCAACGCCCTCATAATCGAGATTAAAATGGAACAAAAATCTTCTAATCTTCTTCATTGGCGACTCTTTCATGTCGGAATGGTTTTAAGAGCCGTTTACATGACCCGGGACGAAAATGAGCTTCGTCCTTTTAATAGTTGCTGTTCGAGCTCGGTGTCAAAGTACACTCGACGCTATTATCAGTCCTCCTTCATGCCGTTTCCTCCGCTTGCTTAGTGTCCGCGTCTAATGCAGCCTCGATACAAGCTCCGCTTTCTCGAATACAGCAATTTATCGGGTTGCACATTTGCTAAAGCAAACGGGGCTTTGTTATGGCATCAAAGTACAACGTCGCCTGTACTTCCTTGCCTCCAACCCTGGAGAGAGACATTCGATCCTTCGCAAGGGAGGAGATTCAAACCAGGCGCAGCTTCCACTTTCCGCATTGCGGACTATTCTCGAGTTTGTAACTTGCTTTCTTTCGCGGAGTGACGTTTTTAATTGAAGAAACGAGATTTCAAGGGAGGAACTACAGCGGAATGAATCAACTTTCCGTAACAATTATAAGAGCTGATTTTAGGTGGTATTCGTACACATTCAAATCTTTTTCCCAATTAAACAAATTGGTTGTTCTCAAGAACGATAAAGTGTTCCACGTTCAAGCCTTTCGACCTTTCGACCTTGGCGAAGGTCGAGAAGAATCGAGGCAATTTCCCCTTGGTTATTAAGATGTTGATGATTATTATCGTCGGAGATAAAAAAAACTCTTCTCGTTCTTTGACGATTACCCAGCGAAACTTAAAAGCTTTTTCCCGGCACGCTGGCTTTTCCGGCTCTTTGGTACACCGAGCCGTAAGTAGAAATATTAAATCTCGCTTAAGTTTCCGTGCAGCGGAGGCGAGCATTGAAAGCAAGTGGAATTTATGAGGCTCGACGTCTGTATCAAAACGAGACATCGCGTTCGCAGTGTTCCACTTTCACCGCACTCCAAAACAATTTTGTCAACTCTCAATTACGCCGCTTCTTCCGCGTTGGAAGCTCGATACTTCATTTTCCATATTCAGCGTGTCCCGGGCATGTTTTTGAGCTCTTGATTGATGCAGAATCGATATCGCATTCGGGATTCAGGGGGAAAAACATTGTCCCGGATTGGACCGATCCGATGGCAACTTGGCTGAAGCCACCGACAATCCCTTTTCAATTTCGACGGTGTAAACCAGGGCTCGGTAACGAGTAAACGTTATCCAGCGTCTCTCTCGTGACAAGGGCTTTCCATTATAACGCATACACTCAAAATCCAATACATTTCCGCGATTATCATTTCAACCCAGAGAACATTACAATGCGATTCGGGATCCTGCATTTCCGCTGGAATAAATTCAACTTTGGTGGTTTTGGAATTAAAGGAAGGAAGATGAAAAAGAAGAGCAAATGTTTGAAGAAAAGTTTGAATTGGCGGAGATTCTTTTAATTGATGACAGAGAGGATTCATATTTATGAAGCGGATTAGATTCTTTACCTTATCTCGGTAGAAAGAGCGAGCTTTTAAAGCGCCCTCGCGCCTCGGGCGGAAACTTTAAAGAGAATATTCAGCGCTTTCGTAAAAAGCTGCGGGGGCGATGATATCGAGCGCCGTTCTCTTTCCGCGCTCTAATAATGAGGAAACGTTGAATAGATATCAATATCGATACCTCATCGTGAAAAACGTGAATTTCGCTCATTCGTTTGTTCCCAATTGACGCAATTTGGCTCTGGGTAAACGTGTTTGAACCGGGCGCAACACGGCGATTCTAAAAGGGAACACTTTTAACAAAGCTTTAATTGCGAGTAGTAAAGGCTGAATCGTTGAATCGCAGCCTCCGTTTTAATTTTAACGATCCATTGTTTCCGGGAATGAAACTTTGGTTTTTGTGTGATAAAGTCATAAAAAGTCGCACTTTACGGTTATTATGTACGATTCATGGACGAGGAGTAAAAATTTCGTTTAAAGCGAAAAGCCTTTTCTAAGCGGTGCTAAGATTCTATCGATGCCGGAATTGGAGAATTGCAGGAGACAGTTGTAGAGTGTAACCTACATATATCGCTACCGCAGAGAGCCGTGTAGCATGAAAATACGATTGGTGGGAATATTGATCTTCTCCGGGAGGTCTGGAAGCGCGTGCAAGGAAAGCCACTTTTTCCCGATACTTCTTTTCAGTATCGGCTTTTGCTTTCTTCCTCCGCTTCTTTAACTTTACCCTGGTTATATTTAGACGATTTCCAACTTATTGCGGGAGGCAACTTTCGCCACGTCATCAATTTGATTGATAAAAATTCAAGGGTTCTCGAGCTGTTTGCCGTCCTCGCGCGTTAAGTGGATGCGGTTGTCAAACTTGGTCACTTGCTCGTAAACTTCATTTTCCCGGGGAGTCACGTGACAAGTGCTTCTCTAATGTGAATTAACAGATGTTCCCAAAGTAAAAACCCGAAGGGAAGCGTCGTGATTCGTCAGAAGTAAGAAGCGAAGTATCTTTAATTTATTTCATTGCCCGAGGAAAACTGTCGTGTTTTGAAATTAATACGCGAGATGCAATATTCAGTAGGCGCTTCGATAATGGAGAATAATTGGATGCAAATGGGGGCGGTGAAACAAGTTTGTGCATGAAAGAATTGGCGCCTTAATGAAATTATTGCCGGAAAAATCGATCGCGGGGACTCGGGCAATTATAAATGCTTCATTACAAGAGATACTAGGTGATCAAACACGAAAAAAAAATCCGGCGTTGGTCTGCCAATAATTAACTTCTTTATCGGAAAAAACAATTTTCGGCTAAACTTATTACTCACTTCTCGACTTGTTTCACGATTTTTCTTTGCTTCTCGTTCAGCTCTTTCGCCGCGAAACGAAACCCCGATTATTTCATATTTATCCTCGCGTTGAAAAAAAAGCCGATATTTCCAGCTCGCAGTTTTTATTTACCGTCGACGAAAGATAAACCAGAATTTTCAAAAAAGGTCTCTCGTAAAATGTGAAACGAGCTTACAAACGGTGAATAATGACATCAGCGGACAATAGGGTACGTGTCAAATCCTGTTATTTTTCGCCTCCGTCATCTTCGTTAAAAAGATCCCCTCGAGCCGAGGTTTGTTACATCCACGATATTTCTCCGATGGCTCATTGCCTGCCGTCGATTATCTTTTTTTTACAACTCGCTGCACTTTCCAGTTCGTCGCCATTCACAATCAAAGCCGTAAAACGAAGGATTGAACGCGCCTTGAATTTATACGAATCTCGCAGTTCGAAATGATGGAATTACTCAACTTTTTGAACGCGTGTTTTCGCCTCTTCGCTTCCCCGATGTTTGAGCGATTCGATTATGATTTTGGTTAATATTATCTGCGTCATTTCCCTTCCCTTCTGTACATTGTAATCTTCCTTTCGCCATCATCGCGAGTTTGATTAATTTTCCGTTGATACCAGTCAACGTCATCGACGATCCATTTATTAACGCACTTTCCGCATTCATTTGGCAATTTGAACCTTGATGGACGTAATTACTCAAAATTATCTTCATCCGGAGTTCTATTAAATCGAAGCTTCGACTGTCGTTTCGAATTTGAAAAAGAGCTCATCAAATTGTAGATTCACGGCGCTTTGTAACTTTTAATTAATAGAAAATGAAAATGCCCGATCAAATTGAAAAAGGATTGTCAATGGCCCGCGGCGATTAATCAACGTGTGCGAGATGAGTTTGCTGCCAATTCCGTGTGGTTTTTTGAAGAATGACTTCGGGAATTCGTATCTTTCGATTTTAATTACGTGATGATTAGCATTTTTTAACCACTTTTAATGTCTCGAAAAACTGCGATTGAGACTGAAAACGGAATTTATACTGTAGTTCTCGGAAAATGAAGTTGAGGTTCAAGGTGCTGGATGATAAGTTGCCCAAAGTTGATTGATAGAGGAAAACACGATTCTGATAGGGAACGTTCGGGAAACAAACACCGATACGTAATGTTCCGGTGGAACTCGACCAGACTATCAGCTGTAATCGTGTACGAGGCGTGATCCATTATTCGGGTTTCTCGAAGCAAAACGATCAGAGATATGTATGCGCGTTTGGGCCACTGACAGGCCATTTACTCGGTGCTCAAATAATCCCATCAGGGACATCACTTCCAGCTCGTTTCGCTAACGCGAATGTGTGCAATGAGTGATTTCCATCGGACGTGACAATCTTATCGCGAGCCCGAGGACAATCGGACATTTCTGCACGATTTACCAAGGGCTCTGGGTAAAGGGTAAAGTCCCTTCGCGATACACGCAGAGGACAGTTTTGCTGACCCAACGAAATGTCTTGCTTTTGGGGAGGAATTTTACTCCATTTAGAGTGGAATATTTCAACATTTATTAATTTCGTAAACGAATTGCGAAATCAGGAGAGAATCGGTATGAAAAATACTGTTCTTCTGATCGGCGAACAACACGAACTATCAAGGTAAAGTTTTTTGTACTTTATGGAAAAAACAGGGTAAAAACGTGTTATGTACACACAGAAGACACGAAAAAAATGTGCTGTGGTCTAATTTCTAAAAGAAAAACACGCAATGCAGAAAAGTGGTGGAAAAAGCGTGCCAAGTACCAACATTTTTGTGCTAATCAAATTCATGTAATGACATTAATTCGAAAATCACCCCTCTTTCCGAAGCAATTTTGGATAATTCGGAAGTAAAATTTCGATTAAATTAAGAAAACCGTGACATCGATTTTTCTCGCAGCTTTTCAGAGACGATAAAAAACGTCTCCGTGAATTGGAATATGATAATTTCGTTGAAAAATGCCACAATTTTCCTCCTGAATAACTGATCGAATGCTGCATCACTGTACAAAACTGTTTATTAGGTAATTCAATAATTATGGAAACACTCGTTTGGGATAATCGGGCCATAAAACGGTCTGGACGCAAACCGGCCGGTGCCACGCGAGCCCAATAACGCGACCCTCGTCAAAGTCTCCCACGCATAAATTCGACCCGGTAGAATGGAAAAACTTATAAGAACAAGGAAAGCTCCCTAAAGTCTCATTGCCTCATTTCGCTGGACCCTAAACGCAAGCCCGATCCTCGAAATTGCAGGACTGTTAATCTTTACTTTTTCCGAGCAATCATGTATTTCACGTTCGCAGAGAAAATTGTAGGAAAAATAATAATAACAGCCGTGCATCACCGCGAAGTGTTCGATGTGGGAGAAGAGCACTTCTCGAAAATGCACTAATGAGTCGCGGCTGTGCGTGCGCGGTTGAGATTATGGGTAAGGGATAATATAAAGGCTGCACATGCGAGCCATCGCGGCGTCCTCGAGCCCTTGACACGAAGAACCCAACCCTAATTGGAATACTGCAATATCATGTTGGCTTCCAGTAAATTCGACGGCGCATTCAAATTTTTCGAGGGATGATAAGATGAAGGCGCACGGGGGCAATCAGCCACGAACCTGGCGCTCGTGCCACTTTCGTCCGAAAGTTTCTGCGCGTGCCAGGAAAAGCTCCTTTTTCGATCAGCTTTATCGGTATTTATTGATGTTGAAGACTTTGATGATCTGGGTATGTAAAAAGTTGCATTCCCTCGAGGAGAAATTTTTATTTACTCGCATTTTATTTGGGTTTTGGAATGAGTTATTCTTTGATGTCTGATGGTCGTCTGAGACATTGTCGTGTGCCATTTGAAGACTTGATTAGTCAACGTTTCTCTACGCGAAACACTTTTTGGGTTTCACAATTTTAGAGATGTGTATCGCGTTTTTTGGAGAGAAATGTTTGACATACTCGGACTGAAACGCGTAATCAAGAAGTTTCAGTACTGAAACATTTGGAAGTTCGAAGTTACCAGTAAATTTGGAGGCGGGGAATTACGAAACACTTGAAGTGTTTTGGAAATTATTTCCGAATCATTGAACTGAGGCGAAATCGGTTCCTAATTCCGGCGCGTAAGCAACTTTTTGGGTTGTCAGTGTGTGTTAGTGTGCATCTGTGATTTCTTTATGTTGTGTATCGAGGGAAATCAGAGGGAATTTACCGACCTGAATTATTTATGTGTTTTTCTGAATAAATCGTGGCACAAGACAGTGTTTTTTTAGGTTCGATGTAAAAGATACGAGACAGACACTTTTTCCGCTTCTAAAGTGAGGATATAAAACACCTTAAACGTCTCAAAATTGAGGACAGAACATCTTAAAACGAGACACTCGGTTTTGCAATGTGCTGGGTTTTGTGCAAGTTTTTGAAAGGGGAAAGAAAAATAGTTTGGGTAGAAAAAAGGTAATAAACGATTTCCAACAAATGTTGTATTAAAATAGCTAATATTCATGGACAATTTTAATCGATGAAAAATTATTGATTATAAACAATTGCATTGTCGAATGGATTTGTTTATTTCTCGGAAAATTTGTATTCCTGAAAATAGTGTTTCCTCCAAAAAAGTGTTCAAAAGTTGAAATAGCTCGATGATAAAAATTGGTAAATTATTAAAATTGTTGAAAAAAAAATGTTTAGAAAATGATAAAAGTCTCTTCTCAATTGACCCGAATCGCTCGTCCATGCAACCGTTCAATTACTCTAATTACTTATTTATCACGCCTGTAATTACCGGTCAACACGAACCCAAGGAATCGACGATTTTCCCATTACACTTTTTATTAAATTAGACGTGGGAGATTAAACATAGATTATGGAACTTTTATGTTCAACGCAAAAACGCGCATATGTAAGTTTCCCTACACAACGTGAACCAGATATTGCACTCCCTGAAACGCCGTTCCCGCAAACCTCATTTTAGGGCAAATATACACGACTAATTACACTGTCGCGAAGCGCTATTAATTAAGGCGATAAAACGAAGCGATTTTCCGTCGTTTCGTACCATGTTGCATTAGTCCGAGTACACTTTTTCAACAAACTTACGCATTTTCGGCGATAAAATCCCGGAGTTTCGAAAGCCAGAGGAAAGAGGAAGAAAATTCGGGAAAGTTTGGCTTTGTCGGAGGCGAATGAACGAGACTAAAAAATTGTAGTGCGACTCGTCGTTTCGTTCCGTTCCTTGAGACGGAAAAAAACGTCAAGATCACGCAAATGTGGGATGAGACTTTTGTATACGACGGGAGTTTGTTCGAATAATGCGGAATATGTGAAATGGGCGCTCTACGTGAATAAGTAAATACTGCATGCATGTTTCTGTTGATTATGTACAAAAGCTAAGTGTTCCCAAGATGAAAAAAGTGAATGATATAGAGAAACAAGCAACAAAGAGACGAAATCACGAATACGTAAATTGTGATACGAACCACCGGCCTTTTTTTTGGCATTTTCTACGATCGCGCGTTCTCGTAGTAAGTTGTGACATCCAGACTCGAAGCTGCAGCCGAAAGATAAAAAAAACGATGTTACAATGTGTTGTCGTTGGCATGTTTTCGCTGTGTTTTTTTATGTTTATGAAATTGTGTTTCACGATGAAAATCATACGCGATGAAGAAACTATTTTTCTTCCCGCCGGCGAGGGATTAACGTTCGAAAAAATAAAACTTCCTCGTTCGAATTCAGGCTCGCAGTTCTCATATGTATGTTAATCTGCGATCATACATGCACTTTTCCCGGAAAATTAACATCGTATGAATAATTCCTGCGTGAATTGTCAGTTTTTATCCGTGTGTGAAACGATACGAATCGTCTGCTCGATGAAGAATGCGATGATACGAAATTGTGCGCGAACGCGATCGGATAAAAATGCGCCAATTTATGGAGGGGGGGGAGGGGGGAGGGAGAGAGGTTGCAGCCAGATCGTAAAAGGTTCTACATTTTTATCGAGATTGAAATCACAGTCGAATTCGCCAATGTAGAAAGTCCTCAAGTGAATCTTTTACGACCGAGTATTGACACTATTGGTAGCAAGTTTCGGGGCCATAAAGTTCAGCAAATATAGCTCCTGAGGTAGCTTTGGGCGATTTACCGTCGAATAAATGCCCGATACCCGCAAACTCGAGACGCTGTGGAAGATTCCGCGCTGTTTGCTTGACCAGCAAAAAATTTGGCACGGGACGAACCCGACGACGCAAAAGTCCTCCCCCGGTACCAACGAGAAAACATCGCGAAACCGTGATCTTTGTTATTTCTTGTTTTTACCTCGCGATGTTCCGTGGCTTCGCGAAAGAACGACTTTAATCCATTTTTCAAAAAAGCAATTGTGACGGAGTTTTCGTCGTTTTTGTTTAACGGATCAATGCAATTTTAAGGAATCGAATGCTTTATTCGGTTAGACATTTTTAACTTGCTTTCACGATAGATACGAATTTTCTGTGAACAAACTCGAAATTGTATTTTTTATTAACGATACAAACTCGAACAATCGATAAAATGAGACACCGTAAGAATATTTTTTGACCACATTAAATCTCACGCAAACAATTTCACCGGAAACATGCAAAAAAATTCCTTTTTTCTAATAGAAAAATCCCATTAATTAAAAAAACGACCATTACAGGATTAAATTCTTTTCCCGTGAATCCACGGAATGGTAATCGAACGTCCCATGCGCGATCCATCAATCTCTTTGATAAGCGAGAAAATCCGATGCCGTAGAAGCATCTTCGAAAAATTTCCTCCCGTAATAACCGCATAATTTATAACATCGTTCCGTGTCCGAAAATGGAAATTTTCCCGCGTTTAATGCCACTTTATGAAATCGTAAAGATGAATGACGACCTTGCGCGCGATTGAAATTACATAAAGCCACCCAAAACACTTGATTTAAAAAACAAGCTCATCCCCTCGCGAAAAAAAAAGTAGCCCGATCAGTCCGCCGACGAATCGAATGATCCGTTTTTATCTGCTTGCAAAAGCACCGAAAAATACTGCCGAAGTTCCCCTCCACCGGCCAAGTTTTTACGACAGGTTTTACACTTTTTTTTACGGCTCCCGAATTTATAGCGATCGATTTTCTTACCTTGAGACCAATAAGGACCGCTGCGGGGTCCGTGGGGGTCCGGGTCTTGCCCTGATTGGTCGCACCGTAGCTCAATTGGTGCTGATAATTGGAGAGAATCTTCTTGTGGGCACTGGCCTGGGCTCTGTAAGCTGACACCGACAACTTCATTTCTTTCTCTTCCCGATGACTGGGTCCAGTGACCTCGCCCTGCGAACCGCCAAGAACATCCTCGAAGGAGAAGAAAAGAATCCGCGCGAGATCGGTCCGCCTCGGTTTAATTAATCCTCCGGATCTCGAGCTTTCGCTCGCGTTCCCTCGCGAAGCACTTGGAACGATTCGAAAATCCCACTAATGATTTTTCCACTCGTTCGCCTCTCGATACTCGCTCTCATTCGCAGCATCCGCGAGGCGTTTTCCCGTTGAGAGCCTGCGTCTTTCACGGATTGCGCTTCCACTGAAAAAAGGGTTAATCCACTCGATTACTTCCGCGACGGTGGAAAAAACAACTCGCACTGGCTCTTCCTCGGCATCGTCTTTTACCTTCGGATTCATTCGCACTCCCGAGTATCTCGCGCTTTCGAGAAGAAAAAGGAGGCGAAGTTATCGTCTCGTTTTTCGTTTCACTGGCACCGAAAAATTGGACGTGAAACGACGTCAACTCATATCGATTCGCGGGGCTGAAACCTCGGTAATTTGTCTCGAAAATTTATTTTACGCAATCTTTTCATGAATATACTACTGGTTTACATATTTCTCTCGTGACAAATGTCGCGCTTTCTGCGTGTCGTAACACGGGCCGCGTAACTGAATTAACGTGCCGGTGCATCCGAGGCGTCAGGCCCGGCGGTGCAACGGCTGAAGCACCCTATATTCGCTCCCTTAACCGGATTAAATATTATCATAAACTCCTCGGCTGCGACTGACTAGACACGCGGCCACTCGCGTTCTTAATGCAGCGCCGGCAAGTTTTCGCGAACGCGCTAATGTAACACGTCTCCCAGAAAAGAATTCATCGCCCTAATGAAAATAGAGAGAGCTTTTTCGCGAGGAATTCCCGTTTTATTACGTCGCTATGCCGCCGTTCTTTCGCCCGAATTTTTAATTCCCCGAAAATTATGACTTTTCGAGCAATTTCGTTGAGACGTTTCAAGCGCGATTCGGGATGTTTCGAATTTAATGGTTGAATTTCCATATTACGCAACGATCCTCTTTCCGGCGAATCTTTGCAAAAAAATGTTAATTTTACCCTTTTGACCCAAGTTTCGTTGGCGTTAAAAATAAACAATCGCGGCGCGTAAAAGTCTTGGGCGTGATTTTCCGGGGGCTTTGCGAAGCAATTCTTCCGCGACGATGACTTTCGGGTGTTTCAGAAGGACTAATTATAAAACTAAGGGGTTCGCGGTACATGTAATTTATACAAAGCCGAGTTTGCTCAGCAGAAACGAGGGTGGATCTTATTTTTAAGTCGAAAACTCACTGAAAATGCTTCTTCGAGAAAATATTCGCCCCGACGAAAGAATCAATCCTCGGTCGAGCAATTTGAACCGGATTAATTTGAAATTCGTAACGGACCGCTCATCGCTCGATGGTCTCGAATTAATTGGAAACTTGGAATTGCCAAAGTTTCCCGAGTAATTTTCCACTCTCGGGAGTTTTACCGAGCGCGTCGTTGACGGCGTGAGAACGATCGCGACCGTACGCGACACTCGGGCTTTTCGTGAGAATTTTTCAACAACTTCCCGGCAACTTTCTTCCGACGAAATGCATTTTTACGTTGGCTTCGCGTCGAACGATCACCGGGGACAAACTTACCGATCGCACGATCGAGAGCATTTTCTCGTTCGGTTTTTATCAACTTTTTTTTTTCGTCACTCGTTTGTTGTTCTTTGTTTTTCTTCGGGGTCGTTTGTTTAGTGTTGTATTTCCGAACACGCACGTGCTACTACCGACCCCACGAAAGTTACTTCACCCCCGGAGCCGACGGAGGCGACGGCGGACCTCGCGCACTCTGCCTTTCTCGTCCCCACTCTACCACACCCTTTAGATTAAAAACCGAAATCCTACTCTCCGACTGCAGCCGCATGCGCATGCCGCTGGACCACATCGGCGGAAATCCTCCCCGGAAGGCCGGCATCAATCCCTTTAGGAAAAGATTGCGACGTCGCGACGCTTCAGAGCCTTCCTCGAGAGGAACGAAAGCTCCCGCG
>JABFQM010000194.1:0-46752 GCA_022816865.1 Zelostemma sp. ZL-2020 | reverse complement strand
GGCACTGAAACGGTAAAGGGACAACGATAACCATCAGGCTTTGTCGGGTTATTACCACTGGCACGGACTCCATACATCGTCGTGAGATATCTATTCGCATTCACACACTGTCTATGTACATGCAATCCGCTGATAGCGCGGGGGGGGGAGGGGGGCAGGGGCATCTTGCGTGCGCCATGATTGCCGGGTATGACATAGACGGCCTCTTTATAGGTACATCCTCGACACCTTCTCGAATGTCGATGACGGGTGAATTATCGATGAAATGGACGTCCCGATTTTGATAATTAGCTCTGAAACTTTAATTGGGAAAATTGGGAGAGTGAATGAAAATAATCTGGAAACTATGGACTACGTTTTGTAGAGATGTACAGGGTGAATTGTATAGAGCTAGAAAGGAATAAACGAGGTACTGTTAGGCGGCGCAAACGGCGCAGGGATTCTTGGGATAAAAAAGCTGCGGTCTATTAGGGAAAAAGGAGAAGCTGCGGAAGATGAAGACTGTTCAAGACTTATCTCCCAAGAAGACATAATCCTGTAGAGCAGAATAACCAATTTATCGTTTATTGTTGGCAGGGAGCGGAAAAGAACAAACCGGAACCGGAAATGGAACCGATAAAAATTTTTTCAGCTCCGAGTTTTTTTCGATTTTACGAGAATTTGAACAAGATTTCGAAAATTAGTTTGGTGGCGATTATTTGATTCTGAATTTAGGGTTTCTGGAATTCTTCGTCGCGATGTAATTGCAAATGTTATAAAATGGGGACATTTTTCGTTTTTTTTCTTTTTACGCAAGTCAGTTTGGAGCGACTATTTTCTGGGCTTGAATCTCTATTGTCCCCATTAAGAACGAATGAAGACAAACTAATTTTAAAAGATTGTTTGCTCGTTAGAACGAACACAATTTTCTCAAGGCAAAGAGAAAACGTATGTTTCCGATTCGAGAACTTACGTAATGGTAAGTGTTGCAATTCCGATCACCGCAATACAACATTTTTCTATTTCGATCTTCTGCAATCTCACGTTACACATGCAATCGAAATGAATCATACACGATGTGAAAGGTCATGTTTTCTCGTTTTAATTAACCTTTTACTCATCTAGTTCCAGAGTTTTGATTTTTCGAAAAAAAATTCCGATCACGATCTCTCGTGCCGGTTATATTGCGTAAGGAAATTTCGGGGGAATCTGTTTCGAATTATTTGTTAATTAACGCGTAGAATTTTGTGAAAATTATTTTTTTAGCTTTAGTACTAGAAGAGTTATGAATTTTTTAAGATCGAAAATAAATTCGATAAAAAATATTATACTTTACGAAAAAACTGTAGCACTCGATTAATAATTTATGTAATGTGTAACAATGTAAACAGAAGTCCTTTTCAAGCCAATATGCAGTAAATAAACATGCATAATATTAATAAAAAATAAGATAGATCGTAACTTCCAAGGAAATTGTTACAATTTTAATCTAGATGTTACGAGTTTTTCAAAAATGATCGGAGCTCACGTTTTGATATAAGAACATTAATGTATTCAAATGATGTACAATAACCTACGAGTTGTTCCAACTTCACTCTGCAATTTTATTGAGTGATAAAACCCCCATAAAACTGCAATTTTGAAAGCAATCGTTGAAGACTGTTCCGCAGTCTTAAGAATTCCTCCGAATTCGGCTGGAATTTATCCTAGTACAGATGCATTCTTTAATCGTATTTTCGAAAGCCCAGAAAATTCTTCCAATAACAAGGAAAAATTCCTTTCAACCGATTTCCTCTATTTTCCCATCAAATCCGTGACTATGAAAATTGTGCGGTAACCGAAAAACCATCAGCGCTATATGCATCTGCCACTGATATCGCTGACTCGCATACTGAAGTTCCAGGGAATTACGAATTTAAATTTTTATGTCAAACCATACTTTATGTCATAAAACGCACTCGTCGCTCTTGGCGGAAACACTGTTTTTATCATATTGTTTGTTCATCGACTCTGAAAAAGTACTTTTACCAATTCATTTTTTTCTCTCTCATCTCTGAAACTGCTTGTTTCCTGACAAATGTAAAAAACCGATGATAAAATATTCGAATGCGACTAAATCGTGGCTTCTATTGTGAAAAAAATGCACGTTTCCATGTACATTTGTATGCGACGCGCCAGAAATAATATCAATGTCTAGAAGCAGTGGTGCTGCGCGAACGTGAGGAAAACGTGACCGCCAGAACAGAAAATACTGGCAGTGGTCGTCCGTGTCGCGCAGCATCTCGCTCAGTGGCTCGTAACTTATTTCCAGAGATACTAGTGATAAATTAAAGATTTATGATACACAAATGTATTTTTGTTCTGGAGATGAGCGATCCGGATTACGGACATGCAAACCGGAGGCGTCAAATTTTCAACTTCAATACTTTATCACGGGAAATGGGCAACAAACTAAACCACCACGCAATAATTCTAAAATACAGCGAAGAATAAATAACTTTCATAGTCATTGTTCCATCTACTCCTGATTCCTTCGATCATGAAATCATACTTTGGAAAGATTGAGATATCCTCGTTAAGGTTTTTCCGATTTACATCGTGTTGAAGTGGTTTATACGATTGCATTCCAAATGAGCTTCCAAATGCCGATAATGCCGGATTATCCGCGAATTCCAAAAGATCCTCGCCGATTCTCCTCTATTACGGTCTCACGATGAGCATCAGGCATCCCACGAATTCAATCTCGCGACTTGACGGAGACGAAAATGTGACTAGTAATTATTTCCATGTCAATCATCTCCACCTGATCTCATGTATGGATGTGTTTAAATTATTTAAAGCATTCCAAATGCAGACCTGATTAAAGTTCATTATTTCAATTACATGCATTTTCACCTCTTATTACCCTATTAACCTTAGGCCTGAACAGCTCTGATTGCAGGCCTGATCAAACTGAATCAGACCTAAACAGCACACTCTTCAGGTTTGATTAGATCTGATTCATACTCGAAGAAATATTCTCTTGGTTCAAAAAAATGTTATCTTAAATAGGGGTTAATAGAATACTTTGCTGGATCAATGAACTTTCGTCGAATGTACAAAGATTTGCAGCCTTTTAAGATTTAGTCTGTTCAGTCTAATCAGACCTGTTAAGGGATGGACAAAAATGAGGTTCAATCAGGCCTGGGAATCATTTCCGGGGCAACAATATAAATTCTTCATATATTAGTATTGAGTTAGTTAAAAAATGAGTTCATTTTATTATCGATAATTCGAAAGCGAAGAATGCCCAAAATGTGTAACCCCAAAATGAGAATATCGCAGGTAATTGGCCGAGATTCAAGAATTAATATGCCTCTTAATCCGCGCGAGATGTTGGCAATTTAAAAATCAATATTGAGCGACGATATTGGTTAGTCGTTTTTCTGGTAGCGAGCGCGAATGCGGAAGGATGCCTGGAATCGGAGGCACATAAGTTTCCTTCTTTTTGGACGACTTCCTGCGCTCTTCTATCAGGCGACACGGAATTCTTGGGAATTGGATGTACCGAGGTACCATCGAGCTCGGAATTGTTTCGTTACTTTTCCAGTCTCTGTGACCGAAACGTGTGCTCTTCCGCAATAAAGGTTTTCTCATGCATTCGTACTGTTCATGTGTCCCAACCGTTCCTCTCTACGTTTCCATTCTCCAGATCTCGCGCGTTTATGTCTGCGTGTGCACGTACACATATGAATATGTGTTTCACAAAGTGGCTTGCTTGGTCCTCCCCCATAAACTTGCGCGAGAAGAGGTGCGGAAAAGTAAAGACGACCCATCCTGCGAAGGCACTCAAGATTTTGCGGAATTTTTCAACTCCCTACATTAATTCCGTGTTTCACATAGCCACCCCCTCTTTCAAAGCGCGGATGTGGACTTTTGAGACGCACTTGAGTGACATGCCAAGGCCTTTTCGCAATCTCGAGTGCCTCAGATTTTATGAACTTGATAAGAGCATAATCGGCCGAGGGGACGGGCTTTCGGCTTTGCCACGATTTATTAGCTCGGACAAAAAATATTCCCGAGATGAATCGTTTGATTACCCAGCAGCTGGATTCTGTACTCTCATGGCCGGCGTTTTATTTTTCTTTTCTATTTTTTCGCTTTATGTGTGTCCGATAAATGTATTGGATATGTGCGGCACGAATAAACATTTATGGGACAATGTACGCACGAATTCCGAGCCCAAACTCGATCAAATATATACCGAAATGTAAAGAAAAAAGATGGAATCTAAATTATTACGCGCGTTCCTTTAACGATGATATCTAATGATGTGAAATTTCAAAGTTCCCCTGGTCAATGGGAAATTACGTATGCAGCATCATGATGTGTCATTATGGGTAAAAATTATTCATATTTATGAGCGTCGTTGTCACATGAAAATGCCCATCGCATTTCGCGATATTCATCTGAAGATGCCCATCGTGATCCCAACAGCGAGATCAAGATACCTGGGCGCTGAAGATGATGACGGCAATATTTCGCATGGACGCGAACTAAACTTCCTCGTCACTTATCCTGCTTAGCTGGTTTTCTGCAATTGATTGCAGCTCATAGTTCGCAAGCAAATCGCTGATTTAACAAAATTTTATTGAAAATGAATCAACAAATTATAAAATGCAAAAGAACTCGGTAAAACTATTTTCGTTATATCGAACGGTTTAAACTCGCATCTCGAATAAATTTGAACTCTGTTTTGCTATGAAATTAACCTACTTATAAAGTATGTAAATTCCGCATAAATATTTTCTCGAGAATTTCATCGAATGAATATCGGTTAAATGTGAAAATTGTGTAGCAAGTTTATTGAATCCAAAAAATACGCGCAAAGTCAGTAAAAAAATTTCTCCGTCTACCTTTGATTGTGAATAATGCCCGGCTATTATTTTTCGCAAACTTTTGCTTCGCGATGGGCAAAACAAAGTTGATCCGGGGCTGCAGTAACCAACGGAACAATTCAGGAGTGATTGATGCCGCTTCGCGTTCTCTCAAAGAATACGTATCGAGTTTCGAACGATTGTGTGGCCTTGAGAATTTGACAATAAATTGTATCAGTTACCGTATTTAACCCGAGCGTTCTCGGATTTCAGACCCCTATAGTTGAATCTCAACTGTAGATATAAATTTTCAAATAAATCGGTGCCCTGAATTATAAAAGCGTCGTAAGTATTACATGCATTTACATTCGGAAAGAGAAATGTAAATTATTTTCAATACGCCGAGTAATTTCTACAATACTAAATTAACGAATTAAAATTTGTCAGTTTTTAATTTTCAATTGATTGAAAGGGAAACAAAATGTTCCGTCCATACGCAGTATATTCAGCTTCATATTTCATGAATTATTTAATAATTAAATTTTATTAATTACAAGGACGCTCTTAATATTGTACATTTGCATTTTAATTAACCTTTAATTTCCATTATTTATTACATCCCATCTTCATGTGAATATGCCATGTGGATATTACGTTAACAAGTTTCGGAACGCATCGTTGAATTCGATCTAACCGATATGCTCTGAATAATTGATATTTTAAGATTAAACGTACAACAAAATCACCTCGAACGAAGTAACATGTTTTATCAATATGATGAATTTACGTTTGCAATTTAATATAGCAAACACTAGTAATTCAATCGTGTTGGGTTTGAAATAATTGAGTTACATCAATGATCAAATGCATAAAAATAATAATATCTAATTCATTAACTCTCTTCGTTGTCAGAAGAAGAGCAAACATTTGAGAATCGCGTAGTTTCATTCTTTAAAAAACCCGCAGTAAAACCCACGGGAGTTTTCTAAACAAACATAAGGATAATGTGGAACTTTTCGTAAGCGAAAAACAATATGTACGCATTTGGTGTACCGAGTCCGTTTCCGGTGGTGCCCATGCTCGACCACACTTTATTTGTTTCCACCATCCGTTTCTCGTATGACATTTGTATACACGTTTCTCAGCTGTAAAGCCTTGCGAAGCCTTAAAACAACACGACGGCTTGAAATAAAATTATTCGAGGAAGTCATACAGATATTTCTAAGTCCCTTTTACTTTCATAAGCATAAGTCGCCGCGGATTACGAGCAGCCGCCGCGCGATCATTACTGTTGCTTTGCTTTTTTTTCTCCCCAGACCACGGATTTCCCAGAGAGCTCTTTCTCTTTTCTTCTCCTTTGTTTACCAGCGCTGGCTGGCGTGAATGACGAGTTCGTATATTTTCATTTCCTCGCTTCTACTGTTTTCTCGAGCGATACTTATATGCATAAGGCAGTAGCACACGCGGTTCCAACCCGCGACGGAGCGTCTCAAGTTCGCATCTTTCAGGCGTTTTAAACGAAAGTCCCTGAACCACGCGCTGCACAAGTTACCAAGTTCTTGTTGGACATGGCGCATTTTTCTTGGCGCCCCTGGTATCAGTGCTACTGTTTGCCTCGCTTTGCCGTCGACTAAAGCACGTTATTTTTCAAGTCTCTTCGTTTCTATCCTGCACGTACTACCTTGCCAAGCTGCCTCAGCCATTCCGCGTCGAGCTATCGTGACGCTTTAAGAGGGTCCTTTGGATTTTTATGTAAATTCGCGAGGGACTGCGGATAAGGGGGCCTGTTTCGCCTGCTTTTTTATGCTGCGGTTCTACTATTACGCGCTCAATTTACGTGCATTGAAATATCGCGATATATGATGTTGAGATTCCCAATTTTAAACTCGATATTCGCTTGAAAATAATGTATTTATTCAACTACGTTTTTTCCTTCCGTGAATTGAGATTTAACTCTAAAGAATTTAGAGAACCGTCTCGAATTCTCCATCTCGTGAATTCCAAGTTCAGAACGACCTACATAGCGACGGATTTGACCACTGTATGTCGTAAATTCAAATATTAAGTTCAAAACTAAACCATGCAGACATAAAATCTGAATCGAAACACAACAATTCCGATTTATTTTATATAGAGTGAAACCATCGTAATCCTCCTTTCCTCGTCACGTTTCAGAACGAAACAAAGTGCGGCATTGTCGTGTGAAATACCAACATAATCAGTGCATGGCTTTTCCAAAAGTACAATCCCGTTCCACGTGGAATGCAAGTTTGATAAATTCCTTGCGTTTCCGCGCGTCGTACGTGTCGGTAATTTATGTATCTTGTGGTAGTACCGTCAATAAGTGGCGCCAACGCCGCTCAGGGGAAAACGGGGAAAGATGAGACGACGTATAAGAAAGGGATATGACAAACTGCTTTAATTCCTCGGCTTTTACACACTTTCGTTCGAAATCGACGAGCGTTTCACATAGTATTTCAACGTGAAAAGTAGGAGTGACTCTCGTAATTCAAGAATCCGTTTGCACATTTCATCCGAATTTTGGCGCGTTAAACATTTCCCAACGAAACGATGTACCGATACCTTTCCTTTACCGTGAAAAAAATGCAAATTCTGTCGGGTTAATTCGAATGAATTTAATCGCAGTCGGGTGAATCGGAGAGCACGGAGATGAACCGGAGGACAAAACGCGAAAGCAGCAGCGGTTTGATGATGTTTCGTGAAATTTCGCCGACGGAATGTCTTAGGAAAACAAAGGGGATTCGTTAGGTATGCCGGTGAGAGGACTCTCTCCTGCAGCTTCGGGGTTCGTACTGCTGTCATGCACCGAGACCTTTGCTTATAAATCACAATCCGCGCAAACTTGCACTGAAAGATATTCGCTTGTTATACTTGATGGCCAACAATGTGCGGTGAACAGGTGCAAGAGTATCGTGACCGCAGACTCGGAATACTTGGAACTGGCGAAATGTGCTTACAATATGGAAATCTACTCGGGCAGACTGTATAAAGAACTCGCGTACTTGAATATAAAATTATATTTACGTTTATGCCCCGCGTTTTCTTACGTTTCATTTTAATGTAGAATGTATATTTCATGCCCTCCTCCCCTCCCACATAAACTTGTCCAATGAAAGGTTAAGAAGAAGTGCATTATTTGCATTATTGATTATTCGTCGAGGGTCAGATAAAATAATTTATATGTATTATAAAGTTTAATTCCTGCGGAATAAAGTAATCAATTATTGCTCGGTTACCTTTAAATCATTCTGAGAATAGAGAGTGTGGATTTCCATGTAATCAACAGTACAACGCATCTGTCATTGACCGGCATTCGGTACGGATCGCTCATAAATTTCTTCTCTTTATAAACGAATGTTTCTTCATAAAGGCAAACCAGTCCGTAACTTCCAAACGGAATCGATCTGAAGAGCCGTAAAATTTCCATCGTTTTCCAACCACGATTTTTTCCCTTTGTCCTGTTTTACAACATTTCACTTGGAAACAAACGTAAACAATTTATCTTCAAAACATCTATTGAAATTTCGAAGAAAGTGAAATAAAAGAGTCATTTCCTCGACCCCAAACGAAAGAATGGCATTCTTTGAAGATTATACCCAAGATAACTTTTGAAATAAAAAGATGAAAGCGGAAAGATAGTTTAAAACGGGCCGTTTTGTTCCGCGAACGTTTCAATTTCGTCATTGGGGGAAATAATGTCTCGAAGGAGTCGATAAATTGCCGTTTCGAAAACCAATTTCCGAAATCGAAATTATAAATGCCGAAATACAAATATTAAAGAAAGCGTGCGAAATTATCAGTCCCCGCAAAATACTTTATCGCGTTACAAATCACGACTGGGAATACAGCACAATCGTAGCCCCGAGTCCCATTGGGGAGAAACACAGTCACATCACATCGTATTTCTCGCTCTTTATTATTTTGTAAACGCGCGTGCTGTATAAGCGGAGTCCAGAGGAATAAAAGAAGGGCATTTTTATAGGTTGTAAATCCGTCAGAGAACAAGATAATTTAACTGGCATGAATAAAACGGCCTTTACTGAAATCGAACGAAACGTCGAAAGGCGGTAATGGCTTTTCTGCGTACGTATTTCAATGGAACCGCAGAGGGGGCCCTTCGCGTCCCTGGTCTCGTCGCCGCAATCAGCCGAGACCGGCGAGACCGGTGAAACCGACGAGTAAAAGAATCGAGCAAGACAAATGTTGCTTTGTCACAGCTGGAGCAAGAAGGACGCGCCGAGTTACTTCTGTATTATATATACTCTTGGCCACTTTCTGCCCGGGGCTGCCTCGGTCGGATCAGTGATTCGATCCAGAGAGAGGACTTTAGTGATGTAGCTGTCAGGCCGTTTAATTAAGGAATCTTGAATCGCCGACCGACGAGAAAGATAGAGCGACATATTGCTACATTGGAAAACATTTTTGCTTATTTTAGCAAATAAGATTTTGGTCGTTTTTAAGAAAACTAAAGACTAGTTGCCACAACAGAAGTTTCAATTTTATAGATTCAACGGAACTTCAAAAATGTTCGATAATTTGAGAAGACAAACATTATTAATAAAACTCACGTTAAAAATTAAGGTAAATGCTCCAGTAATGGCCAGTGCCTTCATTTATTGATAAATCATAATTACTTGGCCATAAAATCGCATCCTGTGTCGATTGGACCTGAAAATTCGCGCTAAAAACATATTTCCATCGAAAATTAAAAAAACACCGATTTTGACTCGGCTTTTCATGAAAATTGGCCGTTACTGAAGCATTTACCTCACGCTGTAGAATTATATAATGCATTTTCTGAGCCGGTTTCCACGTAATTAATTACATGAATTATGAAGAATTTACTTTGAAAAAGGATTTAATTTCGTTCATTTGCATTATACGCACTCGGTTTGCCAAAAAAAATATCAAATCCGAATGATTAACGGAATCATTGATGAGACCGTAGGGCTTGGCATTGTGCAAATGAAGGCGCAAATCCATTTGTTAATTAAAATTGGAAATTGATATAAATTTTGGATGTTTGGTTCCAGAGTGATTGCAATAGTCGCGAATGTATTTTATAAAGTAAACTGCGACGTTGGAGTGGATCGTTTTTACTAACCCTTTTGATAGAAATGAATAATTAATGAATGGTGTTTCATTTCGAACCACCGTTTTTAGAATTTTTTTTATTTTTTATCGAGGCACTTTGACCGTTAACTGACCGCCTCGCAATACAAATAATATGCATGGAGAGATAGTCGATCGGTTCGATGAAAAATACGCTTCGTTGCCACTTTACCCATTCACAATTATTTATGGCGTTCTTTCGCGGCTTTCAAAGGTAAATTCGCATATTTTTTAAAAAGTTTACACTTATATTTTCAGAAGCAACGGGCCTAATTTTTGTCCACACCTGATCAGGCCTGAGGTTTATTTCCTGGGATATTAATAACTCTTCAAAACGCGGGTTCAATACCAAATAATTTTAAAAATGAACGTTGTGGAATGTGCAGAATAATTGACTGTACTGTTCATTACGCCGACCACTATGTTTTAATTGACAATCAAAATTCGGCAATCGCTTTTTGACTGACGTCGCTGCTGAATGTTTTACAAGTGCTACCCTGGTTTTGGAAATTGATGAAACTTTGTGAGTTTCTCTAATTTTTTTTAGCTCATAGAAAAAGTTATGAACGGTAAATTAAACCGCATTGAAAAAAGTTTATGCGAATTAGCAAAAGAAGTATTCAGATACAAAAAACGATTCTTTGTATAATGCAGTGGTTTACGTGATAAGACAAGCGCGTGTTTTCATATCTGTGGCGCTTGAAGGAAGCAAAGTAAACAAGCTATATAATGCTTATTCAACTCCTTACTTTAAAGTGAGTATAGCGATAAGCCCACAAAGAATGCAAGCAAAATGATTGAAAGAAAACCCGTTCCTATCTCGAGAACCTTCGAAATACGGCTCAAGTGCCCCTTTAGAGTAATAGATGTAAACCATAAAACTCGTTTTTAGCTTGTTTTCTTTGAAAACTCACTTCGCCCGAGTTTAACGACTGTTTGACATATTGTTCGAGTGCGCTTGAATTGAGCGACGAATTTTTACAGTAATTGAAAGCACCACTTTTCATCTCAAATGTAGTTGAACCGGCTGGACAGTTCGTTGAGATTCTACGTTTTCGCGACTGCACGTTTATGAAAGTATCTAAATTTCGGCGGTCGAACGGCCGATAAGCTTATCGATTCTTCAAAGTCTAATTACCTCCGGAACCGCTTTACTTTTTTCAAGCCAGCGCTACTACAGCGGCTCCATGAAAAAAAAGTTACAAGATTATACGTATATAATGCCATGTACAAAGTTAATAACTTGTCGACAAAAATATTCGGCGTGTCGTGCCACGGACGAGAACTTTAAATGAGTTTAGCCCGGTGAATGGTTATTTCAGAATACGGAAAAATCCTTGCACATCCAGGCCACTATATCAATGCAATATTTTTTGTACACTAGACTTAATAGCATTTTTCATAACGCCCGCTTTTTCATTTTCGTTATCTGATTTTCGTCCGCGATTGCATTTTTCCTACCTTAAATTCTTTATGTTCCATTTCGTAAACTGATGAAAAAGCAGCGATGTAAAATACAATTGTTGATTCGTCCTAAAAAATTTTACTATTTTTCTGATGATGATTAAGACGAAAAGCGTAAAGATTGAGTGCAAAATCGAAATAGGCGTCCTCAATCGCAAAGCTGCGTTGAATGGATTCGCCATTGTGTTGATTGGAAATTGACTGCAACCGCGTTTGAAGGCACGCAACGTAATTATGACCCGGTGAACGGTCCCTTTGCCGCTTTGTGAGACTGAATGTGCGTATGTTCAACGTATTTAACTATTTGATCTGGCCCACCATTTACTCAAGTGACGTGAAATCCAACAAAGTATCTGAATGGCATCGGGGTACTGAATTCACCTTGTATCCACAGGCGTCCACTATCTGCCTTTCCCAACAATGTTTGGCTCCACTCGACCCCGAAAACCAGAACTGGGCTCGACCGAATCGATTTTTATCCATTACTTTTCGCTTGAAAGCGGGACAATGTGGTTTTATTTCACTTGCAAAAATTGAAGTCCAATATTTTTACAATTAATTGCAGGGTTAATAGTAAACATTACGCTGGCAAATGTTAATTCAACATAAACAATATCAGCTATATGCCAAAATACAAAGCAAGAGATCGCATGATAAATTTTTCAACAACAATAGTCTTTTGATTTGCATCGTAACTGGCGCGATGGCTTGTTTTTACAGTGTGGAAAACTTTGTGCGCAATGAAAGCAAAGACAGCTGTAAAAACAGTTCTTTCACAATTAACTCTTTCGACAATGAAAAGATCTTTTAATGGTTCATCGTCTCTAGTGCAAGTACTTACAAAGTTCTGCTCGACATAACGGGATTTAACGACGTAAGACGAAAGCCCTGAAAGTATCACCGAGTTGATTTTTTACTCGCAAATCATGTAATCTCATCGCGCGTATAAAATTAAATATTTTCATGATAAATTACAGGCAAGAATTATGAGATTTAATGAATCAAGTTCTGGTGAAAATAATTCTCGAATGAAAATTTCCTGGGATTTAATAAGTTTGGGTTTCAAGTGAAATGAACATTCCTTAGAACCAAATGAAACAAGCATCTTCTTACAAATTCCAGTAAAATAAATTACAACCGCTCACATTCTCTACTCATACTATCTCTTACAATCACAATGGTTTAATCTGATTAAAAAGTGTTTCTATCTTTCTGCTTTAATAAAAGAATTGTAAACATCTTGTTCTGAACTTGGAAACTTTTTACATTTCGAACTAGGTAAATCGATGCGGACGGGGAAAGTTAAGAACAAAGTTTCCGCCATTCAAGCACACCTATGGAACATTCCAACCCATTAACGATATACGTGCGCCGCCCAGGTTCGTTGGTTTATGATGAAAGAATCTCCTGAATGCTAACGAGGCAACAACTTTATCGCCCGAGGTCCAGAGTATCCTTATGTATTCATTATCAAAACATGATGGCGTCCCTTAAATCGAGCAAAAATCATCTCGACCGTTAAATATTCTTTAACACGGTACTTATATCAATTCGCACTTGAGCCATTCCTTGATATTATCGATAAAAATACTATACTAAACGTGTAGATACTAGATTAAATGTCCCGAAAAACGCGTACCAATCGCGAATATTCGCTACAGCAGCTCTCTTTTATCATATAAGCTATCAAAGTTTCTCAGGGCTAAAAAAGATGGTCACCTGGTGTACTTTATACGACGAGTTAATGAGTTATAGGATTAAGCAAGGAGAGCTAAAACCGGAATTTTCTGAAAATAGACACCTATAGCGTTTCCAGAGCAGTCAACAAAATTGGCTTGTTATCAGACAAGCACTCATAATTAAAATTGCAGGTAATATGTATGAGTCCTGCTTCATTTTAATTATCGTGCAATTACAGCTCTGTATTTTAGATTTTGGCTTCGATATAAAAGAGCAGAAAAAAAATATAACTCATTTTTCAAAACTTCCATCTCGAACTCTAATTATGTTTATCTTCATCGTCTGAAAAAATTATATAATATTTTTTTACAATGTTCTTTGTAATAAATTTTTTGTAAAAGAATTGTGCAAACAACATACCAATTTTTTCTTCTCCCAATTGATCGACGAACTTTTTTTTTAACGGCCAGCTTAATTATTGTAAAATTGATTGAAGTAAGCGTTAATTGAATCGATATAATGAAACGAACTCGCCTTAATTAGACGTTGTTTTTTGTAAAACTCGGATCGCCGAAGGCAACATTCCTAGCCGCAATGATTGAGCGTCCCGGAGAAAATTTATGGGCACAAATAAATTCTGGATTTTAAACACCTATCTAAACTTTAAAACGAAATTGTTGCGAGCCGAAAGAAAGGAGAGAAGAAGCCGGGAGAGCAAACATTCGAATAGGTTGTTCAAATAATGATGAATCCCGAAATTCCGTCGTGAGCTTATAATTTTTCACTTACTGTTTGCACGAACCTTGGGTATAATTAAATGATGATCGTGCGGGGTTGAAGCAAGTCTTGCAAATTGCAGGTTACCTATGGTGTTATTCGAAGGTACGAAGGCGAAAAGGGTAATTGGCAAGGGAACCATTTCCAAATATGGCATACGGGTGACAACGTTGGTTTCTCCCTTTTATGACGACGCTAATACTCATCTGGCGTAAATGCTCGTAAATGCCTGTGTTAGAGCAACGACGATTAATCTCGCCTCGTAATGAGAAACTTGGCGAACCGCGACGAAAACAGCACACCATGTTTACCGGAGTTTAATTCTAATGTAGATTATTTGCGCATTCGTTTTTCCCTATTAATTCTGTTTATCACCAGCGTCTTCGCTTCCCTTTATTTATGACTCTTCGTCCCCCCGTCATAAGCGCCTTTTCCAGCTTACACTTTCCTGCATTTATTGCCCGACTATTCCGCTTCCATCGCATTTGCATTTATTTTCATTATCTAATCCGGCTCGAAGGATCAACTAGGAAAAGAATTCCTGTCCTCGGAAAATTCTTGGGTTTCTGTTCCGAACTCGTTATTCAATTACGCATAATGTGAATAAGTATCTTCTTACTCTTGAAAAGATACAAATGACGAGCTTTTATGAGCCCTTAATTTTGCGAAACAATTCCGCTGGTTGCATTTTGTTGACAACTTTCGTCTCTCGGCGTACAACTTCTGTCTCTCGGCACAATGAAATTCCGTTATCATCTGGAACGTAGAGCCGTGTCTCGGGCAGAGTTTGCGTGGAATTTCGACCTCATTCGCGGACAGACGCGGAATATTTCATTTTCTTTCGCGTAACTTAATACGGGGCAATTCGCGAAACAAATATAGCCAATTCACGTCGAGTTTAATAGCACGTTGTGCCAATAATATTGTTTCTTTTCCAATTCGAAAATGTTTGCGTAATACTTTAAAATTCGACCAAAAAACAAACCGTGAAAACGTGGGAATTTCATGGCTGCGAAAATGTTTTCTCATGCGGAATAACAGTAAAGGAGACTGCAAGTTTTTCAATAAACAATTTACATTAAATTCCATGTTTCGGCTTATGCAAAGTGCAAGCAGGTTTTACTCGGGGAGTAACGCGAGTAATTCGCGGGGACGAGAAAAAAAAACGCCCGATTTATGCCATCCCGTCGAAAGTATCCTTTTTTGCATATTCTTCTTGCGCGTGCCGCCATTCGGCGTTTCTGCGGAGTCGCGCATTAAAATTCGGAACAACAATGTTCCAACCGTGAAGCTCTTGGTGTAATGTCAACGCGCCGTGAGCTGCGACAAAAAGTGCAACAGATGCAGCGGTTGAATATATAGGTTTCTTTTTTCTGCGCGAGGAAAGAAGCGAGGTGCTTCGTCGAATCAACGGTTACCCCGGGTATACCTCTGCTACCTCGGAGATTAGGTCGTTACGTAACGCATTCTACTTAATCCCTGGGGAGGCCCTATCTTTCTTGACCTCGGTCTTCGACGAGATTAATTATGGACTGTATCGAGAATTACGATCTCACCGCGCGAAGACGTATGCTCCTCGTTTCAACGCTTGAGAATCTTTTATCATTCACTCCTGTTCATGGACTCGGTGAGATTTCTTTCCCAGCTAAGTAATACGGTACAGGATTTACGATTTTTCACAAACGAACCGTGAAATCGTGAAAAATATGCTCCTCCTTTGAACACGAAATTTTATAACATTTTTTCAGGTTTTTATCATTTGGTCATTGTCAAGTCGGATGCAGAAAAGGCTCTAGAATTCATATTTAGATTGAATACACCGGTTTTGAAAAAAAAACCGTCAAAAGCTTTAGTTTAGCGGTCTGCGTATTTTGTAAAAAACTGTTGAAATTGTCAAACTCGCAATGTTTTTTCTGTTGACGTAACAGTAAATTTGTTTCAGTGTAGCATAAATAAATAAAACAGTCAAAACTAATGAAAAACTCACAAAGTTTCCAAAATTCGTTCCGATCAATATCACTTTTTTCGGATAACCAAAGTAAATAATGAAAAATATGCTCTTCCTTTAAACCCAAACTCTCCGCAAAATTATTTCGTGTTATTATAATTGCTTTAATGGACATCGAGACCTTTTTAGAACAAAAAGAACATCCATTCGTTTCAATTGGACCGATAAGAATTCGATTCCTCCGGAAATCCGGAGAAGACTTCACCCGATCATACAAAAACAATTACTTTTATGATTCGATAAAATCAATTCCCGCTGGTGCGAACGAGCTGGTTCAAAAAGCCACGCGTCTTTTCATCGGCCGATAAATTGATCGGTGGTCGTCCCGGCGACACGCTCTATCATGAACTAACGTGTTTACCAGCGGGGGATTTCGGTTTTCCGCTTTTCGCCTTCTTAATAAGGTATCGCTCGGGATAGAAGAATGTCAATAACACGCAAGTTGACGATCAAAGCTGCCGAGAGGGCAATCATATTGCGTCATTTTCGGTTGAATAACGCGCCGAGAAATCAGTAGGCGAAAAGCAAATTAATCTAAACTCTTAATTAACAAATGACACATGATTATAGGTTTTCGCTGCGTTCATTTCAAAGATGCTTACATTAAGAAACACGTCTTATTTAATTGAGTTTTCCTTTAAATTTCGCGAAATAAATAAAGTAAACGATACTAAGTGGACAAAATTAACAATTCAAACAAGCCTTGAATTTAGATCGCGCTAGCATGCGACGACTCGTCGGATATTCGAGTGTGTGCGTTGTGCCTTTTTTATGCAGCCCCTTCAAATAAGAGGATGCGGGAATAATTGGATTTGACCAGGAGAAAAGCCGGCGCGGCGTATAGTGTTATAATGATTGAAAAAAGACGAGGCCGGAGCCAGAGTCTTGATTTCAGAGGCTGAAAGGGGACAGTCCGAGAGGGAAGGGAGAGCGATCCGAGGCCAGAAAAAAAAGCATCGAACGAGATCACCTCCCATAGCCGGTGGGCACTCGGAGTCCTTCATTCAACTGTCGTTTGTTTTCTCAATTCGCTCTCTCTCCGTCTCTCTCTATCCCGATGCTTTTCTTTCTCGATTTTTTCTCGCTGCCACTGCTGCACCAGTTTCAGATAACTGCTGATTTCGCATTCCATCTCTCATTGATCTCCATCTTTTAAAGGCTCCGAACTTTTACCAATTTCGAGCCATTCTCAATCGCGTCCTTTCTAAGTATTGTGAATTAACCCAAAGCGATTCATCCTTGAAGACCCAATTGGCCAACAACTAAAAAAATTTACATCGTGTAATTTTACAGCGTAATTTTTCCAGTTTACAGCTTTTGTATTAAGGTAGCAATTTTTTCTTTGTTGTTGAGCTTGAAAAAGAATATTTTCACGAGATTGAAATTCCTATTTTCACATTCATGTTTTACGCCGGTGTAATAAAGCACGGGGTTAAAAAAATCAACAAAGCGCAACTCACTCGTAATTAATTAAGATTCGCACACTCTCCTCTCGCAGAGCACAATTTTCATTCGTTTATATCCGCGCGACGAAAATGCCCAGTCAAACCTGCACTGGCCTTTTTCGCCGCGGAAAAGAGTAGTAAAGCCGCGTTCGTACGTGTGCCATGCACTAATGCTCATTTGCTATTGTTTATCGAGCGAAGCGCCGCGAAAAAACTGTCCCCGCTAAAGAAGAAAAAAAGGATTTTTTTCACTCGCACATTCATGCGCCGGCTTTGAACGAATGAAGAGAAGCCAAGGCTTTTCTGGCTTATTCCGCTCCGTGATTTTTTGTCGCTTTTTCAAAAGACGGGGTTTCGATTATCTCTTTCCCCACAAAAGAAGCTAAACAGAATTAAATTCGCGCTGTTCCATTATTGTCGCGACGAATCCTGGACGTATTTCAGAGGCTTTCGGGACATTAATTTAACGACTGGAACGACTGTGAAAAAACGTATTTGCGTTGCAAAGTTAACTTTTTTTTTGTACAAAAGAAATCAAATGTTGGAATTGCTGTTCCTACGATTCAGAAGGTTATTAAAAGTTACGAAGCATTTGGTAGTGTACCACATCGATTAGTGCAATTTACTTTCACGCATTCCAATTTAAATTAGCAAAATGTATTATATTTCAGTTCATAATATAAATTTGATAACAGAATCGCTTCAAACCGAAATTGGAGATTCAAATAAATAGTGAAATTGTAAGTACTGCGTAATATCAAGAAGCAGTACCATTCCATCCATCTCTCAATGTATCATGTTCTCAGTGCAAATAACGAAAAAGTCAATAACACATCGAAAATGGGAAAAATAGAAAATGAAGATACAAAGATGAAACGTTCTCAATACTCCAGGACACATCGTTCAGCTTTTAAATCTCTTGCGAGAGTTTGCATTCGGATCAAATTACTCAACGTGAAATAAAACAGCTCTTTTAACTAATTAAACACGTTTTAGCTAAACCTCGGTTCGGCAGTGTTTTCCATCGTCGACACTTGGCACGGGTGATGAAATTTCAATGGATTCTTGGACTAATGCAAGTACTTCGCTTTTAATGTAAAGTAATGTGCTGACACATTAAAGGTCGGTTCCCTCTGAAAAACTACTCTTTGGCAGTACTTGAGGAAAAGTAACCGACGATAAATCGCGGTGACACATTATGCAAGCGGTATCGTAACTAGCGACACGTTTTCCACGTTTCAAAGTGTACGGAAATTGCACGGAAATATTTATAGTGCGAATTAACATCGAGAAAGTTGAAACGCATTGTGCGTGAACTTATTTGTTGGATGTGAGGAAAAGCATTGTGAATCCGGCCTGTAAGAAACGCCGCCTGTTTTCACGATTTCTTTATCATTTATCTACGACTTTAACTTCATTCCGACTGATTTATAGTGAAAAAGCATGCTGGAAGCAGGAAAAAAAGGTCCATAAGTAATTAACGCGATGACCGGGATGGTAAAAAGATGGTTACAAGTAGAACAGCGTCCAACCGAGTTTTCTCCTAAATCAGCAGTATACTGAATAAAACTTTCACGACGCTTTTTTTTACGGCAAATGTCGTAAACAGTTGGGGGTCTAAAATGTTGTAAACAGAAGTTTCGTACATAGTTTCTGAAATGATATACGAGCGGCTTTATCATTTTTGTCTCCGATCGAACTATTAAATACAATGTCGGAGTCTGAATTCTCTTTCCCCGGTTCTCAAATAAAAAATCCACAGTTTCAATCTTAGATTGGACTTCTTCAATCCATGTAGAGGTTCACTTTTTCCATTTCCCGGGAATTGATCCTTGAGCCTAATTAAACCTAATTTCTTTCCACGCTTAAAGAGATCTGATTAGATTGGAAACTTTATAGATTTGACGAAATTTGGTTGATTCCACAAAGTACTCTATTGACCCCTTTTTAAAAAAACATTTTCTTGAACTTAGAGAAGATTTCTTCGAGTGTGGAAGAAATAGTTAAGATCTGTTCAGATTCAATCAGATCAGACCATCCTGAGAATAACAATTCCATCAGATCTGATCAAGTATGATCAAGCTTGTTCTGATATGGTCAAACCTGATGGCTATAATTACATCTGATGAACACTGGTCAGACTTGGACAAAAATAAGGTCTACTCGAGTCTGATCAGACCTGAAACCAGAGCTGATCAGGCCTAAGGTTCATTCTCAATCAAGATCTATTTAGGATCTAAAAAGGCCAGTCATCACGCAATGCCATTCGAAAAGGTTCAAGTAGACTTTTGTCAGTGCATTAATCATGGAAGACTAGACGGGGTAGCCGATTCGAAGGGTTCGATCGTCCTTTCAGTGCCTCCAAATTGATTTCATGTGCCTTGTGGACAGCCACGCGCGATTTCGCCCATGATAAAAGGGAATCTGCAGTGGAGACAGATGCTGGAACAACACAGTCCCGTGTGGACTTACGCAGAGCCACGGAAACAAACGAAAGCAGTTACCAGCTCTGGCAATGATTCAAGTAGGAAATGAAGAGAGCATCGACCGTGGGAGTATACAACGGGGTGTATTTCCAAGAACGCGCATCGAAGACTATCAATCTTCTCTTGGGTGTACGTTTTCAATGACTACAGGGGAATCATTACACGGAATCGCTGGCTTTATCACAATAAACATCGTTTGTAAAGAAGTGTCACGTTTGGACGTTAGCGCCTTTCGCAATTCATCAAATTTCGCTCCGGAATAAAATCCAGGCGAAGGAAGAATATCTTTTTCTTTGAAAAAAATGTGAATGATGATACGGAAATACTTTGCGAGAGAAAACATGCCGGGAAGTGTTTTCTGAAGAATTTGTCGTGTGCAAAGTCATTTCGATAAGAAACCTCCGATACTGAAACTCGGAAGAGCCCGGGAATGATCGAGTTTCATATGCAATCGTGAGTTCCGTGTCAGACCAAATCGAAATGTAGACGAAGCAAAACTGTTGCCGGGTGATTTGAAAAGTGAAACCATCATTCCGCCATTTCTCATTTTTGGGTAATTTTCTTCCGATATGTAGTATTTTATTTTGAGTATGTTTTTGTCCCGTCACTAAAGTTACCTTTCGCAGCAATCGATCTATAATTTCGAACTTTATTTTAGTATCGAAAAAAGTACATTTTATCAGATGGACAATCCGGAATGCGAAAGGATTTTCGTGAAGAAAAAAACAATGTTCGTGTTCCAGGTAATTAGTTAAAACGCGGTTAGTTTACATACAATAACATGCTAGCTATGTACAGGCGCGGCGTACCTTGCACATATGTGCTCGGAACATCGTTAACGTCTGATACAGCGAGCGTATAATTTGACTTGGCAGCTGGATATCTCTCGACGCGTTGTTGAATCGCGTACTTGGGAAATGTTGTGGTGATTTTAGCGTATACGTACGCCTGCTACCAATTTTCACGAACGCAACCGATATAACCGCAAACATCGAAAATTGATGAAACAATGGAAAGTCTCGTCAGGAGGAAATGAAGTTATTTCTGGAACATACAGCTTCCGCGGCGTCTTTGTCTCCAAACGCCAGCATTTTCCTCGGGATCCCGGATACCGTCTTACTGTCCCACCGGAAACCGGAATTTCCGTATTCAATAGAAACGTTCCAAAGCAAGAAACAGTTCTCGAAAAAAAAAACAATACCCGTATTGCTCCCGTTTCCTATGAGATGAAAAAATAGATATCAAAGTCGACTTCGATAAAAATCGAAGCGAGTTCATCAACTTGATTTTCAATCCGCGTTTTCTTGTCATTATCAGAACCAATCAACGTGAGTTAAGGCAGGACTTTATCTCCTTAAAACTTCGTTCCCCACTTCAGACTTTTCCTAACGTCCTCGACTCCTCAAAAATGGCTAGCTCGAAGTTTGGACATGTTATTGAGAGCTATTTTGCGAGCTGAAGATACGCATCGGTGGCACATGTTGCATTAAACTAGCTACAAGTCGCGAATCTCGGCAAAAGGTAAAAGTCCTAGAGGACAGTAGATTCGGAAGCAAAGCTTTGTTAAAGTTTGGGCAACAGTCTCGACAACGGTCAGTGCATTTTCGTTATAATAATCCACTGAAGCGGTTGGCCAAGCTATTGTTAGTGGATTGTTTAGCTGGGTCACTTGGGTAGTTTGGATCGTTTGTGATCACGTGTTTTGCTTCAAAGCTTTCGGCAGCTACATCCCGACCACTGGCAGCACATTTAATCCCAACCAGCTACCTCATTATACTCCTACATAGCCGGTCTATTATGTCGCTAGGTAAATGTCCCGGCGATTTTGCTAGATACTGCTAACGAAGCCTTCGCGCTCAACTTACGTCACGTGTACACGTCGAGGCATACCCGCGTTCTCGGATAGAGATGTTACCGCTTCCAATGACAGGATTCAACCTCGCGCATCGAGTAATTATTTCGCATCGTCGCCGTTCCATTAACACCTGTGTGCTTTCGACGTGCTTAGCTCGGAGCTAAGAAATCCCATTTACGCCACTTTTCATCTTGGACGTTTCTCAGGATTGAAGAGAAATTTCAGGGAAAGATTTGATTGCGAGAATTTAAGTGGAACGTTGAATGGGGGTTTGACTCGTGTTATCGCCAGTGTTTTTTACACCGAGAGAGAAAATTTACTCGAATCTGATTGATTAAGTTCATTTGTACTTACGGAATGAAAATTTATCTTTGCATTAATTAGTAAACTCTTCGTGCTGATAAATCAAAGAAAATTTTCGAGAAATTTCGAAGTTTTCATTGTTTTGGCTTTTTTTATTTTTTTCGAAATTTCAAAATTGCAAATGAAGTACTGTGATAAACTGTTGCCTACAGACACGGTTTTTGTCGATTCATAGTAACTGTTTAAATAAAATTGAATTTCTAAACTTGAGATGGTTCGCGACTTTTCAACGATTACACTCAAAATTATAGAAAAAATGAGCTATCAAAATCCGAAATCAAAGTTGTAATTTTTGAGGTATTTCATTTTGAAAATTTCGAATTTTTTCAAATTTTAACCAGCGGAGGTTGTGAAAACTGGTTATTATTCGTCAATTTTTTCCGAATATTTTAAGCCCTCAAACTCGAAAATCAAAGACATGGTTTCTGAGATATTTTATTTTGAAAATTTCGAATTTTTTAAAATTTCCACGCGCGGAGGTTTTAAAAACTGATTACTGTTCGTCTTGAGGAGACGAACAAAAATAGCTATCAAAATCCGAAATCAAAGTTGTAATTTTTGAGGTATTTCATTTTGAAAATGTCGAATTTTTTCAAATTTTAACCAGCGGAGGTTTTGAAAACTGGTTATTGTTCGTCAATTTTTTACAAACATTTTAAGCCCTCAAACTCGAAAATCAAAGACATGGTTTTTGAGATATTTTATTTTGGAAATTTCGATTTTTTTAAAATTTCCACGAGCGGAGATTTTAAAAACTGATTATTGTTCGTCTTGAGGAGACGAACAAAAATAGCTATCAAAATCCGTAATCAAAGTTGTAATTTTTGAGGTATTTCATTTGTCAAATTTCAAATTTTTTTAAATTTTTACCAGCGGAGGTTTTGAAAACTGGTTAATGTTCGTCAATTTTTTCCAAACATTTTAAGCCCTCAAACTCGAAAATCAAAGACATGGTTTTTAAGATATTTTATTTTGAAAATTTCGATTTTTTTAAAATTTCCACGAGTGGAGATTTTAAAAACTGATTATTGTTCGTCTTGAGGAGACGAACAAAAATAGCTATCAAAATCCGAAATCAAAGTTGTAATTTTTGAGGTATTCCATTTTGAAAAATTCGAATTTTTTAAAATTTTTACGAGCGGAAGTTTTGAAAACTGGTTAACGTTCGTCAATTTTTTCCAAACATTTTGAGCTCTCGAACTTGAAAATCAAAGTTAGGTTAGGTTAGGTTAGGTTAAATCATTGTACAGAATTGGAAAAAAATCTGACTTCTCGATTGCCAGGAGTTAATCATCCAAGTTGTTAATTTTTGTATAGCGAGTATTGACACTCGTCACATCATTTCGAAATATTTGCACTATACTCGGCTTCATGAAAATGTAGTTTGTCAATAAATTCAATTGTTTCTATACCGAGTCTCGAAGAAAAATCAGTGCCTGACGTCCAATTTTTTGCAATTTTCAATGAAATACAAGACGGAGATTGGATATGACGTCACGGCCATTGGCAGCCATAATGACAACAGGAAAAAGCGAGAAAGTGATTGAGAAATTGAAACTTTGTGGTTTAAACATTAATTAACTGCCAGGAAATTTCAAGAACATCAAATTTATGTACTTGAAAATTCATTAAAAATATTCATAAATGAAAGATGCTGTTCTTGAAGAGACGTTTTTGCAATGTAAACACAACCCTATTACGTCGCATCTTACTTCCAAATGCAAGCAGTACGCTAATCAAATAACTCAAGATTAATTCGTTAGCTTTATCAAGGAAACATCAAATCAGTGTATTTGAAGATGAACTAACGTTAAAAAAAATTTAAAGACTTTTATTTTAGTGGAAGGACGATTTTCAAATTGTATTTTTTTCGATTTTATTTTGACTTACGTGCAAGTCGCGATTTACCTCAATTATTTATCACTTCATTCAAATTCTTAACACAGTTTCACATAATATTACGCCTCAAAAACGGAAAAAAATAGGAAATCGCACGTGACATTTCATGCAACATTTGTAGAGAAAATTGTGATGATGATTTTTCGTTCCAACATTTCTACCCTATTTTTACATGTTTCGGAAAAAGATTTAAAAAAAAAAATTGTAGCTTCACCAGATTTACAAAGCTTTAACAATACTGAAATGGAAATGAGTTCGAACAAAATTGCAATCGCTTTTAAATGCATTTTTGACAAAAGCGCTGTCAGCTTCAAAGTTTTTTTATGGGATACGCAGACTGCTGGATTAAAACTTGCGGCTGTTTTTAAAAACCGTGCATTAATTTCAAATATTAATTCCGCGTCCAACTGTGGCCGTCGTTATTTTATAAAGATCGCCTTCAAAAATGGCTCCAAAAATACAAGCAAGAATGATAAATTCTCCGCATGCATCAAAGTTTCGTAACTATGGAATATTTCCATTCAAATGAAGACATCAATAAAATTATCGTACTTGCAATTTGGAGCGTCTGCTTCTATGAGCGTGAAGAAATACGCAATGCGCAAAGTCTAGATTATGCAGTCTTCCACGTGTGTGTCAGTGATGAAATGCAAACATAAATAGTTCCGCCGATATTCCAAAGGAGCCGAGAAATACAGCGTACGACAGTGCTGGCAATTTCGCACCAAAAGAGGGAAGGAAGCAAGCATAAAAAAACAAAGTACGAGAAACGAGCCAACGCGAGTGCGGCAAGCAGACTTTATCCGAGGCAACTGCCTAACTAAAGCGCTTTTTACTTTCCAAGATCGCGGAAGTCTTCCATCGCGATAAAGCAAAGATAGTATAAAATCGTTACGGTTCCTTGACGATCAATAACAGAAATACGCTCGCTCTTCGGCTAATGTCCCCCCATCCCTCTTCTCCCGGCGAAATATCAAAAGCGCTTCCTTATTTATTCTAGCTCGTCCAAGAAAATATATATCCGTGAATTTGAGTTTTTTTACGCCGCGGCATATCGTCCTCTCGCTTTTTATGATTGAACGACGATTTTCACTCTCACGCCAAAAAAGATTTATTCCAAACTGACGAAATAGCTCAAGCGAAAAGTCCCTCCCGAGTCACTTTCCGACTCGCTGCTGACGATTTTCATTTTCATCCTCGCGAAAAAGAAATTGAAAACTCCGAGCCGGATCTCGCTTATCCAGCACCGGCGCGAAATCTTTTAAAGGCCAAATGTAACACTCCCAAATCGTAAAAACTATATATTTTATAGCGAGCATTTAAATGCCGGAAAAGTAGTAAACTAAGAGTGAAGGAAGAACAGCAATCCCGAGGCAAACGATGGAAGAAAGCCCTGGTTTCCATGGCAACGGTGATCATTGAACAAAGTCGCGCCCAACCGCGAGAAAGTTCAAGTAGAAATAAAGCTGACACAATCCTTAGTCGATCTCTTGATCCGCTTTTAATCCCCCGTCATCGTGCAATTAGCATATTACCGATAGATTAAAGCATCTCTCGATTTTTGCCTTGATTTTGGCCGACGACTTTGCCGAGGCTTCGGATCGAAATGATTAGCAAATCCGCATAATTAAGCCGGACGACCCGGGCAAAAGTCCGCGATTCGGATCGATCGGCTTTTGTGCGTTTGAAAGGGCGACGTCGCCGAAGATGGATAATGTATCGGCGCGGGAAGAGCGAAAAAGGCCCAGGGCCGGCATTACGCATGTACGCCGGGAGATAATTAATTTCTACTCGCTGTCGATGTTTGACTTGGCGTAAAATGCGCCGACGTCGATTTTCTGCATCGGGACTTCCGATAAATTCGTTTCCGCCGACGGGAGGGGGGAGGATGCCATTAATTGAAGTGGCTGGATGTGATTATTTTCATGACGTTTTCGATTCAAATCAAACGCATTGTTAAGCGGTCTCATTGTACGCCAGCACCAATTTACAGGCGATATTTTACTCGCGTTTGAGCATCGATCGCGTATGGATATACGTGTATATATAAACAGATGTGTATCGCATTGTCACGGACAATCCTCGACAATTGCGTAACGACATAAGCGTTTTTACGTCCGTTTTCACTGCAAATCGACGCGTGAAATCGTAAAAATGCGGATCGTGCCAATACGTTCGTTAGCGCGATTCGTAACGCTCGCTTATGTTTTACCGCTTTTTTTTGGCGAAATCAAAAAAACCGGGATGAAATTTGAATTGTACACAATGAATATAGAAAAATGCAAAACACTCGCGAAACGTCGCGCCAAACTTTCCTCGACTTCGGAACTTTGTTTTTCTTCTTAACAAGAAATGATCTGGCGTTTTATCAAAATTGCAAGTATAATACGAACAATGGTATTGAGAAAAGAAAACATTGCCAAGCGGAAAAGAAGTTGTAATTGTTGATAGGAAATGAAGGGTTCAATATTTATTTCCGAAGATGAAACTTGAAAACGCTCGACGTCTTGGCCGAGATTCCGAGGGGCGCGTTTTGCACTTCCCGCCCGGAAAAGTCGTTTAGCTTAGCGTCGTTAATTCTCCATTTATCTCGCATTATTTTCATCCAAGGAAAACTTTGTTCCGTCATGTCTTAAATGCTTCATCCAAGCCCGGCACAGTTGTTAATGCAGTTGAATATCTCATGAATGAAGAAACTTTTATCAAGCTTCGAAAAGTGTCGTTAAAATTCAATGAAAAATTATTAACACGACTGCCCGAAAATGAAAGTGAAGATGGGGAAAAAAGAGAGAAACACGACAGTGGAGCGTTTAAAGCCGATGGAACAGTTGCGCAAAGGGCGTGCAAGAATTCCATGCGGCTAAAATCGGAGCCGGAATCGATCCAATTAAGCTACATGGATTACCCTGATCGCTGATTACCAGATGGTTTGAATTTCACAGTTTGCTTTAAATTGTAAGTCAATTCGAAACGTTGCGGTATCAAATGCTACTTTGCCTTCTCGGCCATTCTAGCACAAGTGGAAACCCAGAAGTGCACATTTCGAAATTTTCGAAATTCTCCTCATTCTTTCTTTTTTCATTTCTTCGTGTTCATAAATCAGGAAGAATTTTGGAGAAACTTTGTGTTTTACATTAGTTTTGGAATTTGCAAGTTCAAATCTAACATTGTAATAACTTATTGCCGACAAACACGTTTTTTCTCGATTTGCTGCAGTCTCTTTAATTTCAATTTCGTCAAGGTATGTTTTTTTTCTTTCCTTTCTGCGCAAAACCATTGTTATTTTTAGAAAAAATTAAATTTGTATACTTAATTACTGATTATTTCCTTCAAATTCCTATCAATGTTTCACGTGTCACGTCATAAAAGCTGAAAAAACAACTACGCAATCGCACGTGTCACAAAATTTGTAGAGAAAATTATAACGATAACTGTCTTAATTTTAAATATAAATTTTAAAGCCTTTCCAATTACCAACTTTCAATTAACAATAATTATTCGAATGACGAAAATAGTGACGCGATAAAAGGTATTTGCAATCGTAAAGAATTTTTTCATTAAAGCGAGCACCATTTTTTTGCCGCAAAGAAAATAAAAGCGAAGCCAAGAAAAGTACAAGAACAAATTCCAAATTTCCGACCGAAAATTTATGTTCTTTCTGTGCGGAAGAAAAAAGGCGCACGAGACAACGGCGAAATTGCGGGCGAGCGCCAGCGTATTTTATACTAAATAGTTCAATGTCGAACGAGTTGGGCAAATCCACTTGGGCAAATACCTTGGCCCCTGCCAAGTTCGAAACTTATGGAAAAATTATTCGGAGCTAGAATCTGAATGGCCGTCGACGCCCTTTATCGACGGTCACCGAATGTCTAACGAGCCGCACGTCTTCCAGTCCATGCTAATTAAATGATAATCATCGGTCCGTAAAACAAAAAAAATTGTACTTGTCTTAATGAATCCCCCCAAGTGCGATCTATCAACGTTCGGAAATATGATTAATCGCTCGATTCATCTTGACGAAAAAGAGTCTGAAAACAGTACACACTCGGCAAAAAAAGCTCGATTTTCGAATTTTTCACCAGCGGAGAAAGAGCACGGAGAATAATTCGCGAGCGTAGCGTTGCTAATGGAGAATTTATCAGGGACGCCATCAAAATGCATAGCACGATAAGCAAGCTGGATAGCGTATTTCATCAGAACAATGAGATTGTCATGCTTATAATAACGCGACGTTAGAAATAATATGCAAACGTAACATTTCGAGAAAATGTAGTGTAATGAATGTTTGCCGGTTGCTGGGTAGAACACCGAGTTTTTCGAGTGCCATTCACAAGCCGCTCGACGCTTCGCGTCAGAAAGTAGCGGCTCAAAACGAGGAAAACGTTGCTTAACGGTTTCAAGACCCGCATGCACGCGAATTTTCGCAGCTCTCGACAGACTTATCTCCTTTTTCTAAGCTTCGCTCGGTACTTTTTGCACACACTCTTATCACGTGTGCCTCGCTCGCTCGCTCGTAAATGTTCGCATTCAAATCGTGTGCTACCAGTTGCTCCGACTGCTCTTTATTTTCTGTTAAAAGCAAAGCACAAAACGAACTCCTTTAATTGAAATAAATGGCTCTCAAAGTTTACCGATGAGCGACATTTATCAAGTGGGGAGAACTTATTACCCGGCTGTAGGTAGCGCTGATTGTTTGCAATTCTTCATATTAACTCACCCTTGTTTTCAATCCGGGCTTGTCAAATAATTTGAGCACGATAAAAATTGATTTCAACTATATGCATTAATTTAAATGCAAAATACAAAATTGCTATTTTCCTTTTTTTTAATTAATGTTACGGTAAAAAACGAAAAGGCTTTTCTTCTACTGTAATGGATTTCAATTACATCTGCGTACGCGTTTTCGATCTTAATGGAATTATTCGAAAGAAATGGGAAATTTGTTTATCAACGGAACGACGTTATCATCGGAAATTGATGACTTCGAAATAGACCATTACGGCTATCTTAGCAATAAAACGCGCAATATCTCTTCGCTGGTGAAAAATAAGATGACAGGAGGCCAAGATATATTTGGGGCGTACGTTGAGGTTTGTGCTAAGATAATCAAAGCCGTGACTTTGAATACAAAGTGGAGATATGTCGCCCGTAGCACGCGTTAACGAAAAATGGCGGGGAATATATTGCGGGATACGTTTTCTGAGCATCGTTTCAGTGGCTGCCTTTTTTTTGTCGATCCCTAATTCCATTCCATTTTATCTTCTCTTTCATTCGACCGAATTTTTTTACGTACATTCGTTATTTTCTTTTCACGCTTTTCATACTCGGAATTTATAAAATATTTTTATGTCATTAAGCATTTTCTTCCGCGCTTTTTCGTTTCATTCCGTTAAAATTACGAACTTTTTGCGAATCGTGCAGAACACATACGTACAATTAACAAGTAATTAGCCCGGAAAATTGGCAATTACATCGCAACAAAGAATTCAAGAAATGCTAAATTTTTGGTGAAATAATTGCCGCATGGCTAGTATTCGAAATCGTGTAATAAACTTGTTAAAATTCTTGTATAACCGAAAAAATGTTTAGGGTAAGTTGGGGAGAGATGGGCCACTTTTTCGTAAATTGTTGCTGGTACTTACCAATTCAATATAAAAAATCTGAAAAAATCTCTTTAACATTGTTTGAAGGCTGTAGAACAATGATTTGATCAAAGTTTTTGATCGTTGTTTGTTTTTTATATTATAAGAGACAGTTGAAAAAATTTCGTAAAATTGTTGATTTTGAAATTTTTTAGGGAGAGATGGGCCACTGCGATTATTTATTTAAAGTTTGTGAATTTTTCTTTCCAAATGTTTTATTGATCAATATTTATGAAAATTCGTAACTAAACTAGTTTGGAAATGATACATTGGTAATGGAAAAAAGTCGTTAGAGTCGAAATTTTTTGTCTACCGTTTTTGTGAGATTCAACTTTAATATTTCAACTTGAAAATTTAAAGTAAGTTTTTTCAATGGAAACTGCACTTATGTTGAATGTCTGGTGCGATTCGCGAAAAATTGTTGTATTATTCGAATTATTGACTGGTCCATTTCCAAAAAAAAAAAATGGCCCGTCTCTCCCGAATAGATAAAGAAAGATGGGCACCACGATTAAATCGCAATGTCAACATTCAAAATGGTCTACAAAGCATACGTACCTTTCAGAAGTTATGTTCACTTGTTAAACGCTTATTAATTGAAATATAATTCGATTTGTTGCGTATTCGCGAAAAAATATATGAAGGCTGAAAAACTTACGCCTGTTTTTTGACGGTAACGAAAATAGGAAGTTATTTTTCTCAAAAACTATGACAGGGATCGACGCGTTTGAAACGAGTTTTTTGTTTACTTGTTATCACACGCACTAACACAAAAAATTGGCACGATAGTGTAAAGGACGTGGAAATGGGGAAGAGTGGTCCATCTCTCCCGGTGGCCCATCTCTCCCGAATTTACCCTACTGTAACTGTTTCCGTTTCGTTAATGTAACAGAAAAGTTTCGTTTTCTCGAAAAACAACTAAAAATTTCAGTTAAACTAACGAAATGTCATGTTAACTAAAATTTTTAGTTATTTTAACTAAAGTTTTGCTTGTTTCTACTAAATACTTCAGTCACTTTAACGAAACAATTTTCAACTAAATATTTTCAGTTAATCTAACTGTAGCGCATTTTTCTCAGTGTATGAAAATACGACCCACGAAATGTTCGAGCTGGGTGGTAGGGTTCAGGGTAGAAATGTAAACGAGCCCTCGAACAAGAGACCCTTGACCCTCATCCGCCGATCGACGAACCGGTCGATTATGCACTCCAGATCCCAGGAAATGCCTCCTAGAGCTCTTTTTTCCCCGAGCCCTTAATCTATTGTTGAAAAAACGCGAGCGCCGTTCGGAAATTTCTGCTTTGTCGCGTCGGAAAAATTAAACAAAAAGAAGGAGCTTGTTCTTGTTACTCGAAGCGGTGAATTACCATCGGGTCGAAAAAGACGGACAGCTCGGAAAAGAAAGAACACCAAAAGCGTCCTTCGAATGTTGAAGCACCGAAATACCCGAGCCACGATAACTTACATGATAAACAACGCGCAATCTACCTACAACGAGCCCTGCGATGATCAACGCTATTCGAGCTTTTTATTACGTCAGCTCGTTCGTCAGGGGATTATGGTAATTCTCACTGTCAACGTTCTCTCGCCACAATGCTAAAAAGCGATTTAAAAAAACGTTAAACTGCGTAAGAGGATCACTGTAACTGTAATTTTTATACCACTCGCTTTTCGAACGCATTCATTCGCGTTTCGTGCGATGAAATAACAATAAACTTTCGGATCCGCGAGTAATGAACAACGATTTTTAATTAAATAGTTGAATTATTTCTTAATTAGGCGATGATAAATTGTAACCGCGGTACGCGAAGCTTCATTTTAGAAGACTGCGTCGAAATTTGACAATGAGATTCACATGGTAATTATAAAGCAAATCTTGGGCGCCACGGGCGATCCGGAGCGAACGCTCTAATAGAGATACGCCAGCAAAAAGAATGGCGAAGGCGTGAATCTCGGCTATCGACAAATCTATTGAGTCTTGTAGTCGCTCCCCATGAGCTCGTTCTCTACCCGGGATCTAAACAGATGAAGTTACAGCACAGATAGTAGACGGAAGATACGCTGCAATTCAGCACTATCTCTCTTCGCGATACTAATTTATATTTGTTTTGAATGTTCAATTCGATCGGAATCCGATAAAACAAACGCCTTATGAATTTATTTGCATTATCGCCGTAATTCTTATGGTACTTTTTATCGGGATCAACTACACCATAAATTTAAATCGCATACCTTCAGAAATTTCTATATGAAATTTAATGCGCCGCAAACTGCTTTTGATATTGTAAACTAAAAGTGTATTAAATCGCGAAACGTTTTCAAATGAGTTATCAGTGATTAAAAGTCTTGCATTTCTTCGGGAGCGAATTTCCTTCGAGTTCATTGACGTTTGAACGATGAAAAGAACAAAAACGCAGGTTCGAGTCGAGATAAGATTCCGAAGGGGATGAAGAGGAATCGACAACCCAAGACATCGTATTTAAAGAGCGACTAGCTCGCGAGAAAGCTCGTTTTCTTCTACGTGATCAGCGGTTTTTTGTTCGCCTCATTCCCCTTGAACAAATCATTTTCAACTCGTTGAAATGAAAGCGAGGACGTGATTTAACAACGAAGCTAATTTAGTAAGACCTCCTCTTGATTTATGCTCTTATCAGCGCCACTTCTTCGGCAACATTATCCCGAGTGCAGCAATAATCGAATGCTCGATCGCGGCGAGAGCGTGCGAGCTTTCCAGGACATTATCGGTGAGTCAGATAGCGTCTGGCAGGCGTCGAGACGTGCTAACCCGCATTCGCAAATCGCCTTTGATTCGCCTTTTTACCCCGCGCGCGTTCCAGTTTTTGTCGCCTCGGGCGAAACACTTTTATTTCGAAACTCACTGCGAGATAACAAACGTCGAGCCGGCTCGTTGAAAACCTTCCCGAGAGCTCGATGACTGACGTCGGAGCGCCATTTTTTCGCCCTCGACAAATGTTTCTTCGCGTAGATAAATTATCGAATCGGAGTCAAGAACGCTCGGGAAAAATTGGAAATAGAATTCACCGCGCACCTGCCTCGAACCGCGGTTACATTTTCGATAAAGCTGCGGGTTTCGTTCGCGTTAAGAATTATGAAGTTCAGTTTCCCTCGCCATTTTTCCGGTGTAATCAATCAGAAATTTATGGTGATGGTAATACATTTAAAATCCGGAGGTAATTGCGGAAAGGGAATCGAAGATACGTTGTAAGCGGAGTCATAAACAAACAAACAAGTTTGAAGCCACATTTCACGTAATTATAAAGTCATGTACCAGATGAAAAAGGCATAAAATCTGCATGTTAATGGACATGGACGATATAATTCCACATTGTATATAAATTGGTATAATAAACAGTCAATTATAACGTATATAAAGTGCCATATTCATTCGTCCACCAAGACTGATGGAGCGTAATAGAAGAGCAATAGCTCATGCCACGAACTGAGTTTAACCTTTATATGTATAATTACCGTAATAACAGTGATGAATTAAACGCCACTTCATTTCATAAACTCGACTCGCAACTGTCCGTGCTCATCTGGAAGAAACGCTGATTTGAAATGCCGCTTTTTGCCGACGCAGTCGCATTTTTTGCGAGGCCTAACGAATGATCTCGTCGCAAAGTTAGAGTTTCGAGAAATGGGAAACTCCGGTCTCGTCGCACGCTGTTTGAAGCTCGAGCGAACGACGAATTATGTTAATTAGGAAAGTTAATGGCTGCGATTCGTCTAAATTAATTACCGTCCTCTAGCCCAAAGTACCGTGAAATTGGCGAGCGCGGTGCGTGGGAGAGAGAGGCGTGCATCCGAGAAGGCATCGCGTGTTACCGCGCTATGTATCAATGCGAAACAATGCCCCGGCTAATTGAATATTGGAAGGATTCCATGATTTAACGAGCGCCTTCGGCGATCCTCCGTACGCGATCGGTAAACACGCGCGTACTTCGAGTAATAAATAACGATACCGATGATTCGTTCACGCGCCTCGATAATTAGCGTGCATCGTCCAAAAAGTGGCCGAAAAACGCATTGTTACTCGAAGCGATAAATTGAACGCCGATGGCGAAGGGTAATTATAATTTCACTGTTTCTCTCGAGTCGAAAGTCGTTTTTGGACGGGAACTGCTGTACCGGCAGCCTCCTTTTTCGGCGAAGCCCGATGTTATCGCGAGCGAAATCCTTATTCAAATGTCCATCGACGGACAAGGACTCTTTTCAGACCACCCAAATCAGAGTTTCTATCATATCCCTTCCAATTTTCATATCTGCGGCTTCTCGGAAGTACACCATTGAAGTTTTTGAGTCATCTGGAATATTCACTCTAAGGAATTTCAGTGGTTCTTTCACATCGGAAAAAATGCAATCCACCGCTTCCGCCTCCATTTTTAGTTGGCGGTTTACACTCGATTCGGACGTGAAGAATACCCGAAAAAGCGTCCCTCTCGATGCCACGAACGATAGCCCCGGAATTGATCATCGCGGAGCGTTATCTCAATTTCGTCGAGGGCTCGAGGATATCGAGTGTCGCCGCTCTATTTTTCTCCAGGCGTCGTCCGCCATTCTTCTCCCCGATACCGATCTCGGGGCCCCAAAACAGCGCATTCCTAGACAACGATTTATAGCTCCTTAATAAAACTCTCGCTTTCATCAACATTCCAATCCGTGGAAAAATCGGCCCCGAGATCGCAAAGTTCTCCCCATTTTCCAGATTCGCAGTCCAACAATTTGGCGAATGTCCCAATTAGCAGCCATTTGCTGTTCGCATCTTCTTGTTTTGGGACGTTGAAGTTCCACTCATAACGTGGAAGAATTCTCTGATTTGATTTTCCAGTTTCCTTCGCGTGGCAACCCAGACTTAGTACCCGATGTTTGTCTAATTGTAGCCTAGCTCTCCCCCTTGTTAGTCAAACTGCCAATGGTCCGTCAAGCGTAATTCCGATGCAAAGCACCATTATCTGATTTCAATTTCTGCCTTTAATGGCGGACGCGTCGTAGCTGGAGTAATGATGGTTGCTCCCGCGACTGGATGAGCTGCCCAACAGGTTCAGCGGTACGAGATCCCCCCAGAACCAAGATTACCTTTAATGCTCCAATATTAACACTTCGCGCACTTAAATTCGCACATTTTTTACATGGCCTTGTTGAAATGGGAAGCGCGTCAATCGCAAGTTCCGACACGAGCTCGTTATCCTGGGACATGAAAGTCTTCGAGATTACAGGTCGCGTGCTTGTTGTCGAGGATTAGAAACTTTTAATGAGTTTTGGTTCTTGCAGCTTCGTTTCTACGAATTTTTTGAAATTACGATTGCATTTATTCGTCGACCCCATAGTTGTTTGACGAGCAGTCTATATGGCGATTCCGCATTCTTCGATAGCAGTTGGCTGCAGATGCGATAAGGCGGGAGCTGCCCGAGCGAACTTGGCTTTGATAAACGCGAGATTTCCTTGATTTATGGAACACGTTCGATTAATTAACATTAGTATTGACAAGTATTGATAAGCACAATCGAATCTCGTTTTTCATTGACGGTTCATTTTGAGATTACGGTCTTCGTGTAGTCCTTCGAGTGCTTTTTCCGCATTCATTCGAAAACGTTGTCCGATAAACAACGAAGATTGCATTGCATTTTATATCTTTGCAACTTTTTTCTTCTCAACATGCATCGAGCCCAAACTAGATCTAATAAAGTAGACATGATGTAGACCCAGTTCAGGTCTACATCAGACGTTAATTCAACTATCAAAAGGAATTTCAGGTCTAATCTAGGTCAAAACTACGCCTGATCTGATTCCAAATCAGGCATTGACTCCGCTGCCGCTTCTCCGAATCTGAACAACTTCGGAGTTCAAATTTTAAGCCCTACTTTGATGCTTCTGAATCCTTCTTGAGAAAGAACTCGATAGTGACGCATTCTTTGACCAATCACGCGTCGAAATAAACCAAGAAGAAACACGTGATCACTGCCACGTCAGTGATCGACAGTTTGCCATCACTTCGCGACATCAAGTCACGACGTTTCGAAACATTTCGTCTCGACCTGCCGCGTTTCGTAGTGCAATTTTGTTCATAGAACTCGCATTCGAGATCACGATACTGTTTCGCTCGCGATTCTATCTCGAACGTTTGATTTACGTTGCTTTAAATGTTTGTTTGCGAGTTGGAGCACATTTTTAGAGATTTCACAGATGTGGAATTCTTCTTCATATTGAAACAGCGACTTTTTATTTGATTTTTCGTAAATGTAATGGCGGTGCTTCGGTTGTATAAGGTAAATGTCCCATCTAAGGCCAATATAAGAATATGTGCCTGTTCGATAAAGGTCTAAGGTGTCTAAATTTCGCACGAATTGGAAATTTTTGATACTGAGACAAAGTTTGATTCATTTACTATCGGAAATACTGCAACTTGGAGCTTCAATTTCAATTTCTTCAAAAATAATCGCTTTTTCGTGAGGCATGTCGACAGTCCCCCCTAAGGCCAGTCTAATTTTCTCAGTAACTCAGTACTGATTTTCTCAGTACACAGTACTGATCAATTAGTGTAGTTTCACTTGGCCCTTCGGTTATTCCACTTTATTTCCCTTAACTCGCGTGAAGCAAATATCAACAAGCTGGCCGCCAACAGCTTGACATTTGAGGGTTATGGTGACGCGCGTACTTATTTTGCGGTTAAACTTTTTCATATGAATAAATTATACTCGTAAGTTATTGTGAACATATAGTTTGTTGAATATATAACATAAAAACATCGCTTTTGTTCAGGATTTAGTTTTGTGTTCGACATAAAGAGGCGACTTGGCCTTAGGAGGGACCTTACTGTATGCTCTCGATACATTTTGAACAATAATAAATGTATTCAAGTTGATTACTCGTTTAATTGCACCGTTTACATCAACAGAAAGATTTTCGCAAGTGACATTCGCGACAAATCCCGAGTTTGCGCTGTATGAAATATTACGTCGCGTCGTATGTACCGATAGCCCATGCCGCCGCTTGTTATTCGCCCGATTGTTATCCGACATCGTAGCCGAGTTGCTTGCAAACATTCTAGTAGAGGGGGCGTCTGCGTCATTCCCTTTCATGTCGGCCTGTCTGTCTGGCTACTGGTTCGCTGGGGTTCGCAACCCTCGTCTCGTCTCCCCGTACCGGTCATGTGTACCTTGCTCGGCAGGAATTCACTGTTTACATTCGATATACAGCGTCACCTGAAAACCGCGACGTCTAGTTACTTCCGTCGTTGTTTTTCCCAGAGAAAAAGAAAGCCCCAAGAAAACGATCGCGGCCCTTTTGTCCCTTTAAACAACGGAAAGAAAGAATATCAAAGCGCCCGGTTCGTTTTTGGACGAAGTCTAGTTTTTTGCGAAAGTAGAGAGCCCGCGATGCCACATTCATCGCGCGTGGGCGGTGCAGTCAGCTTTATCAAACCGGCGGGCTTTTCACCCCATCCCCCGGTAACCGGGTACGCCGGCTCTTGGGAAGCAGCCTCTGGAAGCGAATGGAGGGAGATTGGTCTGCACTGGAGGGGGTGTCTGGGTCAATCCCCTCCAGTCTGGGGGTTCCCAATTGCAAACGCATTTTCCGGGGTTCGCATTTACTCGTTCTTTCGTCTGAGCGACATTGAAAAATGTAGATACATTTTTCCCCGAGAAAATGGAGTATTGAGATATTTCACGCGCGAGAAATTATGAATCTGGTCAGATCATGCCTGATTGTGCCTGATCACTCCTGATTGTTATTGATTTCATCTGAATCATACCTGATTAGGCCAGGATCATAGATGATCAGGTCTAATCAGGTCTCATCATGATCGACGAATCAGACCTTTCATCATCTTTTCTTGAATGCATGAAATCATTCGAAATCACAGTAATTAATCACGAAACAAATAGAATTTCCAAAACCCTCAATCAGGTCTAATCAAGCACGAAATAAATATCTGATGAAATAATATTTCCCCGGGATTCAGTAGGAGTTTTCGTTCATCCAGGGTAATGAAGCGGGACAAAAATGAGCCGGGAGCGTACAAAACCGGGACAATTGGTTCAGTGGGGCGGTGCCCCCGCGGCCTTGGCTTGGGACAGTGAACCGCGCTCGCGGCCATGGTGTCCCATGCGCCATTTGCGCCGCCGCCGCTTGTTTCAACGTTGTGCATCCACGGCTTTCATTCCACGCGAAAGATCTCGTATGAAAGCGACGCGCACACGCACATATGCACGTGGGGGCCCGCATGTGTCGCCCGTTGACGTGTGTCGAACGGAACGAGCGCAAGTATGCGCACGTCGAGGCACTGCGAAATTGTCGGCGAGTGCGTTCACCCTGCATGCCCGGTGCCGACGGCCCTTCAGCGGCGTTTCTCTCGACAACGAATCCGCCGCGAGAGAAAGAGAGAGGCGAAGACGAAGGAGGAGGACGAAAGAAGAGAGCCCTTCGAGAAACACATGGTGTGCAAATTAGAGGCATGCGAATCTAAAACGTGTTCCGTCACGAAGACCCGAAATATACTCGCTCCACGAGAAAGAGAACGTATTATTATTTCCCGCGATGTATTTTTCGGCATTCTTTATGTGGGAATTCTTCTTTCGACGTTTGCTTTTTCACTTGGTTTTTGTTTTTTGAGGGAGGGGGGGGGGGGGGTTGAATTTCCGATTTTTAAAAAGACTTCGTGCGTGCTTCAGGCACTGCACTCGGGTGTTTCTGTGCGTTGATGCACGCGGAATGCAGCCGGAGATGGCCGAGGGCTCGCGGGAACCGCCGAACGTCGGGCTTGCAGCTGCAGCGGTCATTAGGTTCGATGCACTCGTCGAGGGGACTGCATGTACGAGTCTACGAGTGACTCAACCGAACCACCATACGATGCACGCGGCCTTGACCCGGCTCCGCGTAGGTGCATCGTACTTCAGCGCTTCGATAGATACGAGATTTCTAGTCAAGGGCACATGGGCTTAGAAATATTTTTTTCTTGCTCGAGTCCGTTTCGTATGGAGCGATTTTGGAATTCGTGGTTTTTGTCGGGGAATGTATTTTGGATTCGCGGTTTTTCGGTTTTTTGTTTCAACTTCTTTTGTTGAGAAAAGAGGAAATTGGATGTTTTTGTGGGGGAGGCATTGTTTTCAATGGTTTGCAGTTTAAGTTTGAAAAGGATGCTGAATAATGCAATGTTTGAGATGGGTATCGATGTATTGCGAAGCCGAAATAATGTTGGCTGACCATAGGAATGTTCTTCTACTAAGTAGTATCGCGCCGTAAAAGTCAGCCAATTTCCCAATCGGACGAAAATTATCGAAGGATATTTAATAGACGTTTATTGCGACATGGGAATGAACACACTGGGAAACAACTTTTTTAAATTTTATTCATTTTTATTTGAATAATTAATTACGGTTGAAAATGAAAAATGAATAAACACAGAAATTAAAAATTGAAATCAAAGTTACAATGAAACTTTGAAATTCGTATCGAAAAATCCATCACGACCTTTATCACATTTGAATGGAATTTAATTATCATTCGATTAAAATTTGATTGGGATTCTATTCAAATTTCAATCTCGATGAAATTCAATTGCAACCATCATAAAACCCGGATTAAAATGTTCAAGAACTTGTACTTCTGTATCAAAATCATTCTTGAATTTCATACGAACGTTATTAACTTGCTATCGAGCTTCAATTGAACTATAAAAATTACGGATGTTCCCTTAAACTTATTTTCAGTGTAATAAAAATTAACGTTTGTTAAGAAACTTCATTATATCTGATACATCAACTTAATTATATATATTCGATCAAAACCGATACAGCGATCTGACTTTCTTCGATACCAGTTAACGCCAGACACATTTATTAAGGAAACAGTTGATCCCCGAGTCGTTGTGAAGTAGCTGTCACGTGAGCTGCGCAAGTCGCCGAGCTCAAGTCTGTTGTCCTCGGTTATCGAGTTCAACGTCTGCCGCTCGAGCGAGACAAAGACTGCGCGAGTCTCACTTTCTCGAAGTATCTTTACAGAGCACCGAGTCATCGACACATCGCGGGGTGTATTCCATTGTAAAGGTCAACGCATCTATTGCGGATAACCTTATCGCCTCGCGGCCGATTCAACCGACACGCACGTGCAATAAACTCCACAAGGACGTCGTATCGAGAACCTACGTTGACTCTATTCCAGGCTCGTTTCCTCCGATCACCGAATTTATCGATCTTCATTCTATGACTTTGAAAATACTTTGCGAAAAATTGACTTTTCATCTTTGTTCGTGGCTATTTCGATCTAAAAATTGTACTCGACATTGATCGTAATTAAAATAAGTTGCGACTTCATGGTGGAACGATAGCAAAAACAAAGCAGCTTTGTATTTTTTCAAGATTCATCGGAATATCTCGAAGTTCACGTCGGCGTTCGTTAGTTCAAGGTTGAGGGCGTCGCGGCGTATGAAAATATCGGAGTCCAACGACTAAAATACTTCCCCCCCTTTCTCCGGTGTATAAATACTTGGAGGAAAACCGAGTGGCTGCAAGGGAAAGAAAGACGCGTATTAAAAGATTCCGCACATCCTACTAACCTTTTGGCCGAGGCCGTTAAAAATACGGAGCACACTTTGAGCTGTCAGGGGAATCGAAGTGCAGGGCGCATCATGGCCAATGAAAACAGCGAGTTCGCTATTTATAATTGCCGCTATTTCTCTTGTTTTCGTTCATTCATTCAAGTGGAGTTTACATTCTTTTTACTCTGGTCGCCAAATCTTTTGGAGTGGACCACATTTGAAGAGTGAAATTTCACTCCGAAAGACTCGTTGTACATTTGCTTTTCTTCGCGATCGGTTGTGTATCCGCTCGAAATTTTTTCCGAATTAATGAGGCGACCGGCGTCGTAATCGGACTTGCAGTCGAGTATTGATTATGCACGCGAGAAAGTGGGGTTGAATAATAAGGCTAATGCTCTCGTGCGGAGGGTGCTGTCTCCGGTAACAAAGGCTGTTTTGACTTTTTCGGTTCGTCACTTCTGTCACATCAGCGACTTTCGTACTGACTCCAATCATTCCGTTCTTTTTCACGCCGAAAAAATTCGTAATTATTATAGATTTTTGATTTTCGATGTATTTTAAATTCTATTTTTACTCTACATCTACTCATTCATTTGTTTGCTCAATAATCGATTTATTTCATTCACAAATTGCGCTTCCAATCCATATTTTTTATGTCACAAGTGAAACATATTTCTTAGAGCTGTAGAGTTTACTCAAAAATGCGTTCAAATAATTGCAACAGCGATAAACAGCGACACAAATTCGCGTTTGCGGAATACGCTCGGTTATAATCGCAGAACCATTTTTCCCGTAATTATCTTTCATCGAGTTTCTGACAGTTTGACGAATAGCGCCTCGCGTGTCGAGGCAGACCTGCAATTGAATTCGACTTCAACAAGGATATTTCCGTTATCTCACTGCAACGATCTTGCTTTAGGCACTTCCAGCAAAAATACGTTTCATAAGCGATGACAGATATTGCAGCGTTCGGGGAAAAAGTTCAGTCGTCGACGGCCATTTCATTCTTTGTTTCTCTAAACGTTCGTAAATGTGATACGGTAAATTCTCGTTTATTTTAACTAGATCAAAAACAAACGCCTTCTTTTCAAGAAAACAATTCTCACCAATTTCGAAAAGTACCGCATCCACTTTAGGGGGGTTTTGTACTTTCCAAATCATCGTTATCATTCAAAAATTATCTTACCCGCATTTTTGCTGCATTCCTTTGATTTACGAATTTGTTTTTTCAACGTTCGCTCATTTCCAACGTTTTAAACTTCAGTCAAACTCGGAATAATGTTTCGCAGAAACCTCCGGTTCTTGTACAACAAAATCTGTACAAAATCATCCGCATCGTATCGAAAATTACGAGCCCAAAAACTCGCTAAATTTTTTAAGAGCGTAGATACTTCAACGGCTTCGCCGCGCTCTGCGAAATGCATGAAGAACGGAAGGGGTTTCGTCTGGCGCGCGAAGGAGGGCTCGAGGGGTGCCGCTTTTGAATGTCAATGTCTTTCTCCGCGTCTCCACGAATACCCTTCCCCAAGGCGAGGTTCCTCGCGATTTTTCCCGACGATCACAAATTTCTTTCATCCTTCGTTTCCATTAAATTGGGTCAATTTGCCAAGACGCGAAATTTGGGGAAACAATGGTTTCACCCGCAGACTTGAGCAGCGACAGAGAGGGACGAAAAAAGTTAGCAAAGTGGAAATGACGGGAGGGACGCGCGAAAAAGGTGTCGGGCCGTGAAGCGGAAGGGGTTGAGTCTGCCCGCGACCCCTAGTCTGGCTTCTGGATCAGGCGGCTCGCGAGGGGCGAGAGGGTTGAAGGGATGAAGGGAAGAGGCAGAAGCCAGAGGAGGTTGAGGTTGTCGAGCCCTCGGGAACGAGGCATTGACCTCCAGTGAGTTAGGATGTCTGCCGGTATTGATTCAGAGCTGTTGCTGTGGTGCAGTACACTCAGCGGGGGTGGCGAAACGCGAATATGGGAGTACCGGGATATGTCGGTTGGGGGGGAGGAAGGAAGGACTGGCTGGGACGCGACGAGGAAGAGGGAAGTGGCGCGCGGAAGAAGGGAGGAGGCCGAATAGGGTGCAACGTACTGGGGCAAACTTTCCTTGCAGAAACGAGACACTAACCCCTCTTCCTCCGTCGCTCGGAAAACGAGCAAAAAGCAAGCAACCGCTCGCAGACGGAGCGGGTTGCCAACTTGAAAGAACCATCGTCGCCGTCGGGGAACGGCTCATCCTTGAAAGAAAACACGTAGCGCTGGAAGATAATATTAATCGCGATTCGCCGATATTCCGCTGGGCCGTACCTCCAAATATACGCGTTGTTGTTGTTGGTCAATTTCTATGTTCGAAAAACAAGTAGCGAGAGCACGATTTTTGGGAGGAATAATTTGGGGTGTTTTCTCGCTCCGTTTTTTTGTCTGGGAGTCGTATCGATCTTGTTCTTCCTCCGTTTCTTCAGGGGGCTGGCAACCCTTGCCGCGAACACTGCATTTCGCCAAGTGGGAGAGGGAGGAGGGCGGAAGTGCAAGAAGGATGGGTTCAGGGGCGAGGAGAGTGACGCAGACAGTGCAGACAGGATGGAGGCACTGGGACGAACTTTCGCTCTCTCGAACATGGCTACTATGCCAATGTTCGAGGGTAAAATCGAAACACGTTTTCGGAAGATTCCGGAGCGGTAGCGAGGAAATTGCGACGATAATAAATTTGCGATTCTCCGCTGCGAGCTTATCGAATGTATCGCTGTATCTTTTTTGGCCGCGATTATGAAAGGTCGGAAATTATTGCTACTGTCTGAGCCCGAACCAACGTTTCTTGGAAGCACGCCCGTTCTTGTTATTCGCCGGAAATCCTGGACGGGATAATGGTCCTTCTAATTTCGCTTCGTTTCTTCGTTTCTTCGCCGTTTGCACGGGTCAAGCTATGGTTTCCGTAGGAAGCGACGGGGTTGAACATTCGAAATTCGGTCGTTTAAGAGTTCAATTACTCGTCTTTCATAAGTATAAAAAAAGCAGGACTTGGACCTTTTTTCCTTCATTTATACCTAGAGAAGAGCAATTTTTTACAATTTTACCATCCTTTTTCCTGTAACGCGTCTTTGTAACGTTACACGCCTGGAGCAACACTTGTATAGCAAAAGGAAAGAGTCTAATGGGCACGTGGAGTGTGATGGTGCGGCGTATGCCCGTGCACAGTGACCAGAGCAACAAAGTGGACGGTACGCGGGTTCAAAGAATGCCGAGAGGGATTATAACTCCGTCCATATGAAAGGACGGAGTGATTTCTGTCGAAGGGCTGAACTTGGCGAGGAGATAACGACAAAGATGGAAAGCCGGAGCTTCCACAGACGAAAGAGGGAATAAAGGAAAAAGAGGGTGAAGTAGGAAGAGCTGCACGGTCTACGAAGGGCGTCTGTCTAGACGGATTTTAGCGCCGAGTAAACACTGACCATGATCCGGCCTGGATACGTTTGAAAATGAAAAAAAGAGGGACGGCAATTTTACGAAGGAATGATGTACGTGCCGTATTCGCGGATAAATTATTGAAGAAGCGAGAGAAACTTTTGCGGGAATGAATATCGACGCCATTGTAGATTCTATAGTACATTTATGTGGTGTTACATCGATACCGTGGCTCAATGACCCCGTAACTGCCATGCAAAGACTGGTATCGCGTGAAAGACACGGCATATAATTGAACCGGCTCAATCGATTGCAACGAATTTACACGCGGAGAAAAGATTTTGCTACTTTTAGAAAATTCCGTTTCGTCGATTCAACGAGCATTTACAATGCAGACTTTTGCATTTTGAATTGATTGAAGGTTCGAGTCGTTTTGATCTACTGAATCACTGGCGTTTTCATTCAAGTTGAATGCGCGTGAAAATTAATGCACGCACACTTTCGAGATCAAAAGTACGTACGCGAGACGGTCTAATTGGCTACTCCACGAGCCGAGGATTTTTCCCGTCTCGTTTAATTTTTCGCGGCAAGATTGCGGCTTTTACGACGCCGCGAACGAATCTATGACGCTAATTCGGTTGTAATTAGCGGAGAATTGGAGCCCTCCGTGATGTTTGCGGGCGTTTGAACGCCTCAATAGCAATTTCACACGCTATTATCCAAGATATCGTACGAGCGCGGAAGATTAATCGGAACAAATTTATTACACCATCACTTATTCGACGGAATAATGATCACTGTTTTTTTGGACAAATTAATTTGTTTGTTGCATTGAGAACTTAATTGCGCTCAATGCGCGTTTTTTATTATAAACAATAATTGTTTATTCAGCAAAACGAAGAAAAACCTGTAACAATAGTTCGAAAGAAAGAAAGCAATCAAGTTCGAACGTTCTTCCGAATAATGAACTCAATTCAATCCAGATAAAAAAATGCAAAAAGTGAATCAAAGGTGAAAAGCGTATAATACAGTCAACTGGAATAATCCGGAGCGAAACGTAATTTCTGATGAAAAATGTCGCTCATTCGACGAGAACAAATGTACGCGACTTTTCCTCCCGGAATTTGCGCTAATGTAACAGGGAGGGTTGAATCCTTTTTTGTTTCGAAACATCGTCGAACGAGTTTCATTTGAGTAATGCAAAGTTGTGTGGTTCGAGTAGGGTCGAGCCGTGACAGCGTGTCTGCCAGCGAATCGGCTTTGTCCGCTTTCCATGTGAGGGTGCAGACAGAAAGGGATGAGCACCCCCTCGTCTGGCGTAAGGGCGTAATGCGTTCGCTTTATCTGTAACCGGGTCAGCTCGAATGTCGAAAATCGCACATTCCGCACCTGCGACCGAGGGAGCGGGATCATTTTTCAACGCTACTATATCGCGACGTTACTTACGAAACAAAAAAAGCCCTAATTTCATCTTACGCCGAAAGTTATACCAATTTATGATCGATCTCGTGCCATTCAAAAAGAAAGTTTGCCACGAATCGACGCGAAAGGGCGATTGTCCTTTCGGAAAAATGGCAAAGTCAGTGCGGTGATTGCGAAAGGATTGATCTCGGTTTCTCCCTCGTGTGACACGAGGTACTCGTATCCCTCCGCACTTACACTAGTCGCGTATCTAGCCGCGTGCGCAACCCCGGTGCAGTGGAGGTCATCCACCTGAAAGGTCGGGGTCACACTCCTCTCAGTCGCGCAAGGGAGGTCGGCCGCGGGGGTGTCGCCGGTGGATGAATACCCAGATAGAGTGGGCGAGTGGGTGGTTGAGGAGGCGACGAGGGAGACTATATTGCCATAGCAACCCCCCGCGCAGTCAAGGCTAGACTGTCGGTTCACAGTGGGGAATTTACCTCGGGCTTTGCGTCGAGTTTTCGTACGGAGGGCGCTCGTGGGAGGGCATAGAGGGCTATGAAATGGTAATTCGGCGAATACTTAGACCAGCGCTTTCCTCCCATCGTATTCAATATTTATCTCCGAGTTAATGTTTGCAGAATTCGAATTATTGTATCTACTGTGTCAAGTTTGGGACATGACTTTTTGATTGGATTCGTTTCGTCTTCGTTGATTTCCTTTCCTTTTTATCGGCAGAAAAAGCCTTGGATTTGATATTTAAAATGAATGCACTGTCTTAAAAAGCCACTGCGCGTGCTGTCAACCCAACCATATTTTATGGGCACGTTTCGAGAGTTTTTTGGGGTACAAGTTTTTCGATTTGGAAAACAATATTTTGCTTATTTTTTCCGATCGCGACATAAAATTTGTGTTTTTTTTTCTTTTCAGATTCATCGCGTTTCAGTGGCTACGTTGCTGGCTTTTATGGCGAGTCGTCAATACTTTATACCGCTTTATATTATATCGTCGCCACTTCGGTAAAGTATACATCCACCGCTTCAACTTTTTTATTACGAAAGCTGCATTAATTCATTCCCAAAGTCCGTAAAATTCGGTGATTGGCGTATTCAAAATCTCAACTTTCTTAGAGCGCAAAATTTATGCCTCCCGAGCGTCTCGAGCGACGTAATTTAATGGGAGTTCGGGCGATGAACAATTCAAGTTCGGCTTGGACATTAATAAAGCCCTGTTCAAGCGCACGTGCACATTTATTTATGACTCTTTGACCGAGAGACATTAGTTTTCTTACCTATGCACGGCATCTACCCCACTGCACGGGCCGATAAAAGAAAACGCAAGCCGTGTACTTTCCGTCTTGCGCGAACTTTGCACGAATGCAGCTCGACAAAAGTTACCACGTCCCGTAAAATTACACGTTTGATGAAATTTCACGAAATTTTTCGATACCGGTGATTGCACGCACGCCATGCATTAATGACAGTTTAATGTCCTCAGTTCCACTTTGCTTCCAGCGCCGTTATCGCATCTTTGAAAAATGTAAGACATTAAAGACCCGACGAAGTTTATCGCGATCTCGAGTCGTTGTATTTTGCTGCGATTGTATTTCTTATTCCATTATTTATTGGAACTTCTGCGCTTGTTTTTTAAAAGCTTTCAATTCTGCGACAAATAATTAGAGAATCGTTTGATGTTCGATTAATAATTTTGATTGAAGAACCCGCACTTTCTGTACCTGGAATTCGATGGGAAATACAAGTTCCAACGGTCGTTAAATATTTTAGTAGTTCAACATGTGCGTGACCGTCTACCG
>JABFQM010000193.1:0-46766 GCA_022816865.1 Zelostemma sp. ZL-2020 | reverse complement strand
GGGTATTATAAATTTTTGTTACACTCTTGGTATTTATGTTGAAGAACAAAGTTATATAAATTTTGGTTACGCTCTTGGTATTCCGGCGATAAAGCTGCGCGCGAGCATGAAGTAGCGTAGAAAGGAAAGAGATGCACGGTGAATCGTAGTAGAGAAAAAAGGAAGCCAGGTGTTACAATGAAAAGAGACGCTAGAACGGAAAATCCCTGGTAGATAGACAAGGAAGCATAATTAAGGTAAAAAGGAGGGGATATCGAGTTTACTCTCAAGCAAATATCGCGCAGCGCGCTTAAAGAAGTATAACTTCAAAAATTCTAGAGAAGTTCTTTTAATGCAATTTATTTCAATTTATTTTACACGATAAAATGCTGGAAATTCTCTGCCGTCTCTTTCTTTCTCGTTAAAAGTTACCATCTTCTTTCTCTTTTCCTCTCGTGTCTCGGACCCAGCAGAAAACCGAATCCGAGAGAATCCTAACCTCAAAAAACATTACTTGACGTGTCCAAAAAAGGCATATGCTATCGACAGGATGGTTTTACTGGAGAACGAAGCGGTAAACATAAACAATAACGTCAATGTATTCAAATTTCCCGGATTTTAACATTATTCCCTGATTTCAGTTCTTAGTCGAACTCACGCGATTATTTAGCAAATCACGACTTTCCGGGTCCATAGCTCTTACGATCAAAAGGTGTAAGTACTCCAATTTGTCAATTTTCGTAACTCTTTCATCGTTGTATAAACACTTTCAAATGCCAAAGATATTTTTGAATTATCAAATGTTCTTGTTTTTTAGTTAATGGTCATAATAAACCCAAGCCTCGAAAAGGCAAACCCCTTTTACCAAATCCTTCTGAGTACCTTTGCCTGGTGCGAGCTTCTCTTCGATCGAAAAAGATTTCGACAGTTGTAAGTGTTTTTTATTTTCATGCTCGCTAAACATGTTTTTTGCAAAAAAAACTTTGAAATATTCTGTAAAAGTAATTAGATTTGTTATACGATTCGTTTTAATATATGAATATTTGCAGATCCACTCGAAGGACGTTAACAAATTCCAACAAGCTTACTGGACCTTGCTAAAGACGAATATCAATGGACTTAAAAAACTGAAAAAATCCAAAACAGTCAAACCAAAAGCTCACTAATATTGCTAAAATACTATTTTCTATGTTGATAAAGACCATGTATCAATGAACATTGTTTTTGTACAATATCGCGTATTTTTACGTAATGTTTCACCTTTTTAAGGCACACGGAATGAACTTGTAATTAAAGAATCACATTTCATTCGATTCAAATGCATTTGAGTTATTTTTTAAATCGCTTCATTTGTTTCTTCGTGATCAATTTTCATTTGACATTTCATAATTCAGTCTGTTTTCGAATTTCATTTTATCAAAGAAAATAATGAAATAGCAATCATGTCATTTAGCAAGCAATTAAGAGTTAGTTTGTCAAAGTTCACGAATCTTGAAATATTTTTCAATCATTTTCTCTCGTTTTCCAATTAGGCAGTTTTTCCAACCAAGAATTCATCTTCGGAACCAGAGTTAGAAGCGATTCGTTTCAGCGTTCCTCCGATATACAGCGAGAAAGTCAAAATTAGTAACTGGTAAACGAAATTGTATTTTCAAAAAGTACGGACAATCGTTTAAACAATTACATGCAATGCCAGGCAAGACAAAGAGTTGTCAGAACCACGAGATCGCACAAATTTCTTTCCGCCGAAAGGAAATCTTTATTTATCCTCGTATAAAAGACTCGGCAACGAAGAATGCGTGGAATGGATTTCGGAAGCAAAATCTTCGCAGCAAAAAATTTTCGTGAAAGACGATCGCCCCCAGTTTAAAAGTAGATTAATGAGCATGTTTCCTTTTCCTTCCGAGTAAGTTCAGTTGGATCGTCATTTTCTCATTTCAGTTTTGAACTTAAAATGTAAACTTTAGCCTGTGCGGTGATAAAGAGGGTAACATTATCGGATTTGGAGATACAAGCGTGGATTATAGAACGACGACGAAGCGTGATTTTCAAATACTTTATCCTCTGAAGCCGCCGCCACCGCCTCCGAAAGAACCACCGAAATTCCTTTATCGTAGAACGCTCGGTTACAGTTTGCAAGATCTCGAAAGACGCAAAGGATCGTATACTTTTCTAGACGATAATCTCGAAATGCACGAACAAATAGCTGCTCTCAAAATTCAACGACACAGATCTTACGACCCTTTGCGCAAATCGTACACAGAACCTTACAAATATGTAAAATGAAACGAAGCCCGACAAATAAAATGATAATGAAAAATCAATCACTTTATTCACAACGTATCAAGAAAACAAGCAATAAGATTCTCAGATATACACAATAATTGTAGGGGGTTGCTTAGTATTACACGTGATCTTAAAAGAACTAGCATAGCTTATATATTAGAATTAATAATACCATTATTACTAATAGTCTTACGGAAATTGGTAGTAAAAATCTGTTTAGTAATTTTGACAATATTATATTACATCAATTGGGACCTTTACACTGTGAACAATACGAGGGATCTATTTAGTGAAATATGCAGATTCTCTTTGTACAATGATCGTAAAACTTTATGCGACGGGAGCTTGGCGTTGCATTCCAAATTGTTAGATTGCTATTCTATGAGTTTTTTGGCTTTAAAGTATTGTCTCAGATAAAGCGCTTGCCAAACCGAAAGTCCGATCACGCAACACAGCGAGAAAATACTGAAGTAGAATACGCGGGCATTTGTTGCCTCTGAAAAAACAAAAAAACATTAAATAATTTGAATTACATTTTAACCATCATTTCTTTTAGAATTTTGACACGTGAATTACCATTTGTGTCTCTCATTTGCTCTTCATTATGGCGCATCCGAGCAAAACCTTGGACTATTTCCGAAGACAAATCTTCCAGTTTTTTCAGCTCCATTTCGACGGGCTTCAACTTGGTGGCTTCAGCGATCTAGAGAAAAGAAATTGATGAATTGCCAGGCAAAATTGATAACTTTGGGTGACGGTAATGAAAGAATCCATTTTTTTATTCATACAAATTGCAACTGTCGATAATTTGCAATGTTCCAAATTGTGAAATCGCCACGAGGTCAGTTAAATTTATAGCTGCGATTACAAACTTCATTTACTTGAATTTGCTGTTTCAGCATGCACGAAATTCCAGTAAATAAAGAGCTAACTGTTTGATAGTTTCGAGAAAAAGAAAACATTCAACTACAGGATTAGTAATCATTGGTTACAAGAAATGCAGTCTAATGCTGTATTTGCCACTATGAAGCGAAATAAACGTAAAATCATGCTACACTTGTAAGAAACTATAACTTCACTTTACCAGCTGCCCGGCCATACAAGCCACATATAAAAGAAAAAAAATGGAATTGTAGACTGTAGTACAGAAATGTCTCGTTTTAGAACATAGTTGAGATCAAAGTGACCGAGATCAAACTTTATTTAAGGACTAGAATTTTAAAGAATTTGCATGCAATTGTATTTAGTTATCCGATAATCTGCAAAAATTGAGCTGGAACGTTTTGGAAAACTGAGCTTTTGGTCAATTTTATCCCAGTATTTTAGAGAACATGTTCAACGCCAATATGAGTTACGCTATGAACTTACACCCTCGTAATTCTTCGCTTCCACGCCAGTCTTCGTGACCAATCGGATTTCTTGCGATACCCCTTGTTGATCTAAAAACAATTTGTTTTAGTTTGTTGTCTGGAATCGTGTGGTGCAAAAGATAACTTACAATTTGGCACTATAGAATTGAAACAGATTTCGTAATGGTCAAGGATTTCCGTCGAGTAGGAAAATCTCGATACTTTTCCAGCGGTTATATCTTCTTTTTGAGAAAGGGAGTGTCCCTTCGAGTCTTTTATCTGGAAAACAAAACAAATCGTAAGTAATCTCTAATCACAAAAAAATTATCAACATTTTTATTGTTTATTCCTTACGTAACGGAAATGTTTTTTTTAGAAGAAAAATTAAACTTGTTAAAATTGGTACACAATTTGATTAGTTAATTATCAATTTTGAACATCGGGTAAAAAATGTGACGTACGCAACATATTGAAGGTTAAAAAGTCTAAATATAAAAGAGATGAGAATATAAGCATACTTACGACGTAATTGACTTTTTGATTGGGTGCTGCAGAGACTTCGTATTCCCCGGTGACGACGACGTTCCCGGGTATTTCGTCCTTCAAGCACTTTCGCGAGTTCGGCTCCAAATGGAACATTATGGAGTTCACCCTAGATATCACGAGCACCAAACTTAGAAACGTTGTACTTAAGTACTGCATTTTGTTTGTGTTTTATAATCTATTTCTCTAAGAGTATCACTTTTTAAGTCTTCGGCCCCGAAAACTATAACAATTTAACAATAAACACCATTCACAACTCTCGCTTTTAACATTACGATGAGTTGGCATGCGATGCGAATCACAAATGACACGCATGCGTGGTGCTGCGTGGTACGCGCGCGATTTTCTATCTTTCTCTCACGCGCGCGCGCGCGTCAAATTGCGATTAAAAGTAATTGAATAAAAAATTGAAAATTCACTTTTCAACGCAAGAGCTTTTATAGGTTTTATTTTTATTATAAAGAGGCTTCGGTTTTTAAGAGCAGAAACTTCGGAAGATTTAAAAAGTATATATGTTTCTTTCTATTGCTTCAAAAAGAGAAAGATGCAATATTTTATTGCGCAAACATGCGCGCGCATTTGCAAGACAAAGGTAGAAGATCAAGGAACTCATGTGTGAAATAAAGAGAGGATAAAGCAAGTGTTTCGACGTGTTATTTAAGAGGGACCGTTGTCAAAAGCGTTGTTTGTTTTGAGTGTGAAATAACTATCGAGTGTCGCGAATATTTTATTTATTAGTTTTAAAACAACTGCAGAAATGCTGGCCCTGAGGGACTACGGGAGTGAAAGCGAGGGCGAAGAAGAAGCGAAAAAAGCGCACGAGAACGAAAGTGAGGTTAACGAAAGCGAGCATTTCACGAAGGTTTTGAACCCAGATGAACTACTCAAGAATAATTCGATCGTTTCACTGGGATTGCAGATTTGCGCTGCCCCCGAAGTTGTTCCAACGGTAAAAAGAAACAATTAATTTTTCGAACGCATTTTTTTATAAATATTTTTTTTGCGCAGAACGTATAAATTAATTGTCAATTATTTGCAGGGTACGGAATTATGTATAAGACACGTTGATTCAACGACGCAAGAGATTATGTACAATCCAAAATACGAGGAATTATTTGCTCCGGAATTGGGACCCGAAAATCCATTCCAAACTCAGCAGCAAAGAGCGGCGAAAAATATGCTTTCAGGCTATGTAGAAGCAGCTCATGTTAATGAGTTTCAGTTCGAAAACCAACGAAGAACCTTTGCTAGTTATGGTAATTTTTGTTCTGATACTCGAATTAATTTTTATGCAATCAAATTGACGAAAAGCTGCGTTGCAGGTTACGCGTTGGATCCGACGATTGACGGAACCGCAGACGAGGGTAAAATCTTGGTAGGGGCAACAGAAGCGGCAGAAGAAACCGGTGCCAAAACCGTATTCGAAAGTACAAAACTGAGAGAATCTGACAAAAGAAAAAGGAACAGAAATGACGATGCTAGCGATATCGGGGGATTCTTGGGTCCTTGGGGAGGCTTCGTAGACGAGACAAAAGTGAGCAAACCAACGGAAGAGGAAGCCGCTGAGCTAGAAGAAATTTTAGCTAAAAGGAACAAGCGAGGAAAAGTCACGGACGATAAGCCTCTCGAGGAAAAGACTGTCTTGCACAGTAAGATTATATTTTTGTACGAAAAGTCAGTTTTTATGCTGAGAGATGATAAATTGTTGTATTTTCAGTCAAAGACAGTGTCGATTACCAAGGAAGGTCATTTTTGCACGCGCCTCAGGATGTCGGGGTGAACTTGCGGTCGGAAATGCCACCGGAGCGATGCTTTTTGCCGAAATCACAAATACACACGTGGGAGGGACACACCAAGGGGATATCCCAGATCAGATGGTTTCCTCGAACTGCTCATTTATTGTTATCTTGCAGTATGGACTGTCGAGTTAAAGTAAGATTTTTTCGAGCTAGGAAGTCCAAAATACAACATTCAAATTTTCAAACTCAACTTCTTTTACAGCTTTGGGAGGTGTATAAAGAGAGAAGATGTGTTCGAACTTATTATGGCCATCGGCAAGCAGTTCGTGACATTAGTTTTGACAATGACGGCAAAAGATTTTTGTCCGCTGGATACGACCGATACGTAAAACTTTGGGACACCGAAACTGGGGCATGCATAAGTCGATTCACCAGTCGCAAAATACCGTACTGTGTTAAATTCAACCCTGACCAGGACAAACAGCACCTTTTCGTTGCTGGAACGAGCGATAAGAAGATCATCTGTGTAAGATTTTGTTTCGTGCCGTTATTTTGTGAAGTGCTTGTAATTAAATTTGAGAAATGTCAATTTATGTATATTGTTTTTTACAGTGGGACGTCAGGTCAGGTGAAATCATCCAGGAATATGACAGGCATTTAGGAGCGGTTAACACGATAACCTTTGTTGACGAAAACCGCAGATTTGTTACTACTTCGGACGATAAAAGTCTCAGGGTTTGGGAATGGTGGGACCTAAATTTCAACTAAATCTTTGAAAAACGAAATCATGTACAAACCAAATTTGTTTATTAATTTCCAGGGATATTCCGGTGGACATGAAATACATTGCGGACCCAACGATGCACTCGATGCCCGCTGTGACTCCTTCGCCAAATTTGAAGTGGTTGGCATGCCAAAGCATGGACAACAAAATCGTCATCTTTTCTGCCCTCAACAGGTTTAAAACGAATCGTAAGAAAACTTTCACGGGGCACATGGTCGCAGGTTACGCATGTGGTTTGGACTTTTCCCCTGACATGAGGTAATTTGAATACGTAAAACTAGGTTTATAGTTACCAGAAATAAATTTTGATTTCGTCCTCTTTCAGTTACCTCGTATCAGGAGACGCCGATGGAAAATGTTACGTGTGGGACTGGAAAACCACAAAATTGTACAAAAAATGGAAAGCTCACGATGGAGTGTGCATCTCGACGCTGTGGCATCCTCACGAAGCGTCTCGTCTGGCCACTGCTGGTTGGGATGGGAAAATTAAATACTGGGATTAGTCATGTATTTTTCAACTTGTATATATGCAATATATAAAATATGAATTTTCATATGGCTGTTTTTCTACTCATTTTGTGTAAAAAGATTTGCTTATTCCAGCAAATATAAAATGGCTTTGCATTTCTACATTCAATTTTTAAGAGAAATCGAACATTATTTTCCAAATTCAGTTATCGATGTACACGTTGTTACTGAGCATGCATTTCCACGCCCAATTGCAAGTTCGACATATTATGTGTACGCATGCCTCGAGAAATCAATAAATGCGCTGTTGCTTCCGATTCAACGTCAAAAGTGCGCCGTAGTTTTCATCGTTGTTGCTGAGAATGAAATTCGCGTGACTTGAAGAGTCATCGCGAATTATCAACATGATTGATAAATCGCCGACTTTCTTTCATTTTCACTGAAATAATACGTGAGTAAACGTTGCAATTGTCACTCGTCGATCAATCCTCATCTTGAAATTTTATAAACAATAATTTCCAATTCAATTAAAATAAAATTGTTCTCGTAATTCTAACTAAATTAATGTGTTACGTTTTTTTTTTTTCAGATAATTCTGCAAATAATCACCGACATGAAAATGGACAATTCCAATTTGGGATATTCTTATCACCTGCCTTCAGGGGGTTGGAACCTCAAAATTCGAAACGCACTGTCACAGTGCAGCGATTTGTTTAGCGAATTTAACAAATATATATCACCTGCTTATCATCATGATCGATGCGAAAGGTACAATCTCATACATTTGATCAATAATTTTTGAAAATTATTCCTGGAATGTTAAACTTTGTCAAATGTCTCTTGAATCATGTTTAATTCACAATTTTGCAGGTCCGTTCAAATGCGTCTTTACCAAATGCACAAAAGAGAATTCGTCATGGTCTTTGTGGGATTTTTCGCTTGTTTCGGCCTGGCAGTGTTCATCGGTTTAGCTGGTAAACTTGACGATAGCCAAACGTCCAGTCAATTTTTTCTCGATCACATGCAGAAATAAATGATGCACCAATGTTTGACAAAAGATTGTAAAATCATGATGCAGATTTCATGAGTTAAATCGCATTTATGCATCATTGTACAATTTTCACACAATCTCAAGTGCATCACGTCTTATGAATAATAAAATTGTACCATCTAATCAATCGAATTTTACAATCATTGTATAATTTTTTTCAATAATACCTTTTGGGTAATTCAAGGTCCTCCAATAACTTCGATCTTCGAACAAAAAGCCCTCGTGAATGGAAGTGACGTCGCAACAGGGCCATTCGTCATGAAGACTCCGGAGCTTTCGACGTACAGTCAACAGCTTTGGGTAATTGCGAAATTATCGACTTCCAATACCGATGGTGCGTCCAAAATTCAAATTTTCTTTCGTCAAAAACACTCGCTCAATCATTCTAAAATTAAAATCATCATTTCGTTCCAGACGAAACGTACGACAAAAGTTTCCAAGTCAGCGTTTCGATAGACGGCGAGACTTTCGACAAAAAATTGGTTTCCATTTTGCCAATGGTAGTTGGACATAACCGGTACGTTTTCGCTGAAATATGAATCCATCGATCGATATCACAAGGACATTTTTCCCCCAGAACGCGGCATTTGAAATGCGAGAGGCAAATTTGCGAGGAATTCGTCGTGGCGCATTTGGGGTACCTCGATTTCGCGCACTACGAAATCACGGTTCGATTCTACGGTTTGGAGAGTTTCCATCAACGTTACACCATCCGGGATCTCACATTCTACGTCAGTAAGCGCAAATTCGATTACATGTATCGTTTCTGCACATTTTTGAGTAACCACATTTCTTTTTCACCGTTACAGTTTAAGAACTTCAACCCGGACTTCACGCAAATCGAGATCTGGTTCCGGCTGATATTTCTCGTCTCGGCGTTTTTCATAGCGGTAATCAATCTTTCATTTTTCCTATCCTTGATGCGTTCACTACAATTTTGAATATTTTCCAGTGCTGGTTTGGCCATTCATTGAGGAAGTACCCGCTGCAGGATTGGTCGATAGAACAAAAATGGATCTCTATTTTGCTGCCTCTGTTGATTCTCTACAACAGTGAGTTTCGCATTGCGTAATTCGCACTAGTTCATTTTTAAAAAGTACGATGTTCCAGATCCGCTGTTCCCAACCATATTCCTTGTGAACTCGTGGGTGCCAGGAATGTTCGACGCACTTTTGCAAACGACGTTTTTATGCGCCATCCTGATGTTTTGGCTCTGCGTTTATCACGGTTTGCGGCAGGTAAATTCCGTGCGACTCGCAAACGAAGAAAATTCTTCTAATTTTCACAATTTTCTTTTACAGAACGATAGGCGACTGTTAACATTTTATTTGCCGAAATTCGTTGTCGTTGGGTCACTCTGGGTCGCGGGTCTCGTATTCGCAACGTGGTTGCGACACACCGAGCTCGAAGACCCTACGTATAACTACATGCTCGATACCCTCAACTACAACGTGGGTCTACATTCAGCTCCATTTAAAACCTAAAATAACGGATTACATAATTCTTTTTTTCAGGGATTCAAAATTTTTTTCTTTACGGTCGCAGGGATTTACACGGCCTATCTTTTCTTGCTCATTCTCAGAGCGTACACCGAATTGAGATCCATGCCTTATTTTGGTGCGAAACTTTCAATTTCTTTAAGATAAAAGCTACTTATTTTCAATGTTAAATTGCATTGCAGATCTTCGATTGAGGTTTCTGACACTGCTCGCAGGGGTAGTCGTGGGGGTGTGTTCTTTGGTGACAGCTCGACAATTTGGAGCAGGAGTTCTCGAGGATAGTTTCGCCGCCCGATTATCAACGTATTATCACACCTCGGCCCAGTTTATGGCGCTTTATGGACTTTTCAATTTTTACCTCTACACCATGGCATATGTTTATGCCCCCGCGCTTCCACAAATTTACGGACAACGTGAATGATTCATTTTTATGCATGTGACGTTACTCGAATAATCTTGAAATTAATGTAAAATTTGTGTTTCTTTTTAGATTCGACGATGACGAAGGATAATCCAGCGTTTTCGATGATCAATGATTCTGATGAGGAAGTTATCTATGGATCGGATGAAGAAATTCGGCGACCTTTGACGAGGGCACCGCGAAACACCGACGACAGCGATTAAATAATTAAATTTTTGTATAAAATTCCTGTTGTAAATTACGATTGATTTCTTGCGTGCAAAAAGAGAAAGTAAGACTATTTGTGTACATGCGTATGTAATTAAATTTATGGCGTGTATTATGTACTGTGTATAGCATGGTACGAAATGTATCTATTGTACGTACAATTTCATCGTTTGATACATACTGTTTTATACGAGAATAATCACATTGATGCATTTGAAACTCGTGAACGTGTAAATAATTATGAATAGCGTTATTTGTTGTTAGTGGTCTTTATATCGTAATTGTTAATTAGAAATTGCAGGAAATAAAACAAGCTACCGAATCCTGAAAATAATTCTTTGGAATTTCGCTTTTTTTCAAAATTCGAGCTATGTGAATCGATATATTTACGATTCGAGTTTCGTTCGAGACCAACTTCACGTCTCTCGCATCTCATCAAAACACGGTGTTCTTTTCGAAATATGTAGGATTTTAGACTTGCAAAAAAAACGTCAAAATGTTTGGAACGTTTAGCAAGGTCAACGCAAAGTTGTTGAAAGTTATTCCTCTCACGCCATTAGTTCAAAAGGTAACATTCCCTGAATAAATTTCGATGTTTTCATTCGGGAGATTCTAACCTAATACCGTATTTTTCCGTAAAAATACGGATTCGGAAATTTGAATAGATTTTTGAAAAAGAGTCATTTTCTTGTTCAGGTGGGCCTGAGACATGAGGCTTTTGTTTCAAGGACAGTTTTCGTCCGGAACAACGACGTTCAAGGTATCGACTATTATTTGTAATCAATAAATTTATTGTTTCATAATCAATGCATCATTTCCAGGAGCTTGTCGTACTGTAAATCGTATTCTCGGAAAAGAAGGATTTTTGGATCAATACAGAAAAACTAGGTACTTTGAAAGGCCCACGCAGAAAAAACGAAGAGTGAATTTTGAAAGGGCAAAAGCTTTTTACAATGAAGATATGGCGAGAAAGATCGAGTTTACGCTCAGGAAAAACCGAGCTGAAGCTTACCCTGGTTGTTAGAAAATTAATTGAATGTAATAAAATTCAATTTGAATAAAATGTTTAAAAAGTACCCTCGTTACATTTTTGGAACATTTTTAATTTACCCAATTTCTTTTGTTTATTATATTGCATTACATTTTAGCTCGAATTCTGCTAAAAACAATTTTTGCAACTTATTTTGTTGGTAAAAAAAGCAACAATCAATTATTACGCAACAACCTTGAAAATAGTTAGAATTCGGCATTAGAAACGACCGTGAAAAATGTAAAAAAAGCGAAAATATTGAGTGTCTAGTTGCATTATTTCCTTGTATCAAAACAAAACAGACGCGTTAAATCCATTTGTAAAACAACCAAAATGACGCCTTCTAAGAATTGACGATCGAAAAGTTACGCGGAAAAAAAGGTGAAGATCAATAAACAAAGGAGAGTCGTGTGCACGACTGAACTTTTTAAACTCGGAATTCCGAAATAATCATGTTTTACAACTGAAAAATCGAAAATCACATTTTCGTAGAATCGGGACCATATTTGCGACGCCCAAAACAAAAACGCGACAACGTAATTAGATAATACATTACATTGTCGCGTTTATACTTGTTTCAACATTTTGTATTTGTTATTTTAGCAAAATTACAATTTTATTGCAAAAAAAGGAAAAAAATTAACGTAAATACTTCGCGGAACAGAAAAATTATGGGTAATGTTTTTCTATCAATTTTTCCACCCAAATATAAACAGTAATAAAAAATAAATCCTTGCACAATTTATTTGTGGCCCTGAAAAGGGCCGATTGGTTTTTGTTTCGAAAGAATTAATTGAGGGAGCTGGTGTATTTGCTGACGGCTTTGGTACCTTCACTCACGGCGTGTTTAGCAAGTTCTCCCGGTAGCTGGAGTCGTACGGCGCTTTGAATTTCGTGAGAAGAAAGCGTTGCTTTCTTGTTGATGTGAACCAAGTAAGCCGCGTCGGTGACAATTCTTTCGAAAATGTCGTTGACGAAGCTGTTCATGACGCTCATAGCCTTGCTGGAGATTCCGGTATCGGGATGAACTTGCTTCAGAACTTTGTAGATGAAATGCCCGTAACTTTCCGGCTTGCGTTTCTTCTTTCTCTGATCAGTTTTCTTCGCGGAAACATTAGCAACAACAGCTTTCGAAACTTTGGTTGTCTTCGGACGTCCTCTCGAAACCATTGTAGAATGCACTTTACTTGATCAGACTACGTCAAAATCTCATAAAACACTGGTTCCGAAATTTTGCTTTCTTTGTTTTTATAGACTCAGAGGCGGAGTCAAGAAACCAATCAGAGACGAGCCGAAGACCGGCCTCCTGATTGGCGCACCAATCAGAGACGTCGGTATCTAAGCTGTTTTTAATTGGTGCGCAGATTGGACCCCATAAATCATGATATTGGCACCTAAAAAATCCCGAATCTTTAGAGAAGTTCATTTTGGCAGTTCTTAATCTTTAGCGAAGTTCAATTTTTAAACAGTGAAAAATGTCTGGACGCGGCAAACATCAGGAGAAGGAGAAGAAGAAGCCGGTCTCGAAATCGGCTCGTTCTGGACTCCAATTCCCGGTTTCTAGGGTTCATCGTTTTCTGAAAGCCGGCCGATACGCGAAACACATCGGCTCAGGATCGTCAGTTTATCTTGCTGCAGTGTTGGAGTATCTCGCGGCCGAGGTTCTGGAATTGTCGGGAAACGCCTCTCGCGATAATAAGAAGATGCGAATTGTTCCTCGCCATGTACAATTGGCTGTTCGGAACGACGAAGAATTGAGCCTCTTATTATCTCGAGTTACTATCGCTCAAGGAGGTGTTCTCCCGCATATTGACGCTTCTCTTTTGCCGAAAAAGACGCAGAAGCCGATGCCATCACAGGAAAAGGAGTATTAGGAAAATGAAAAAACAATCGGCCCTTTTCAGGGCCACACAATTTTAGTACAAGAATTACTTTCTGTATCATACTTAAATATTTGAATCGAATTTATTATATATCCATCTAATCGTCATCAACAAATTTTTCCGACCTAATAAAAAGAAAAGTTTTCAAAATAATAACACAAAATTGAAATAATTTACATTGGTTGGTTTTTTAATATAAAGTAAAAATTCTGCAATGCCGATGAATTATCACGTGTCACTAAATCGAGTTTCGTACTTACCAATCTTTGTATTATCATCAGTTTTCAATCGGTAAAAACATTTTTCAGCAGTCGTAACCAATCGCAACAATTTAACCTCAAAAGCAGTGAAAACGTGTTGGCGATTGTAATTATATAAATTGTTCCTCGAAGTAAACTTTGATTGATTATAGTAATAGTGACTAATTTATCAAGAACAATGCCGGGTGAAAAAATCCACAAAAACGTGTTAAAGTTGATCAACGATATCCATTATGGGTAATATGACGTCATACAATTCTTTCGAAAAACAATAATTTTCGTTCAGAAATATGCTAAATATTTGTACTTTCACTTTCTAGGAATATAAAAGGGTCTTATAACATTGTTATAGCAACAATTTCGGCTTTGAAGGAAATTATAAATAGTTCGGAATGGGGAACTGCAAGGTAATACATTTCCTCGGAAAAAATAACGAATCCAAGTTTGTTAATCGATTTATAGTATTCTTTAAATTCTTTTCACATGAATATTCCAATTCGTGAAATGATTCTCATTATTAACAAATAACTAGGTACATAATAAACAAACAGGGATAAGGATGAAAAAAAATGGAAAATCTTGTATTAAATAATTTCTATAGAAAAATATCAACTAAGATTAAAGAAATTATTAACGTTTACAGAAATCTCATGGATTTGATAAAGCTGAATGGGAAGTGCATCACAGAAGCGATTCCATTACAAGCGTCGATTGGCAATATGGTCCGTAGAATATTGCATATTATTAGGGAAGAGTATTCGTCCGAGCTGAAAAATAAAGCTGAGGAAACGGATCCGCAACAATCGCTCCATAAATACCTCACTTCCGAAGGCAACCAAAACATGAATTTCAGCGTTTTAGTACCGTCTCTAAAAGCTGCTCTCATTGAACACATTAACGAATTCGAGGTCGAATTAGAGACTTGGTAAGTTCGTTTCAATTGCGATAAAACGCGCGATAAATGATCTAAACGATCTCTTTTTTTCCAGTCAAGAGAACATAACTGAACAAGCTTCGGAACACATTCACTCGAACGAAATCATCATGACCCTGGGCCGATCGAAATTAGTCGAAGATTTTTGCAAAACCGCTGCCGAAACCAGAACTTTTGAAGTTATAGTTGCCGAGGGTGGTCCATTTCTCAATGTACGTCCTCGAAACCTTTTTCACGGGGCAAAAACTTTATCCCAATGTTAATTTTAGTAATTTTCCAGGGTCACGAAATGGCGGTGAATTTGGCGAAAGCGAAAATCAAGACGACGCTGATTTCCGACGTCGCGATTTTTGCGATGATGTCCCGGGTGAATAAAGTTATAATTGGCACCCACACGGTTATGGCCAATGGAGGATTGCGATCTATCACGGGTTCCCATACGGTTGCGCAAGCGGCGAAGCATTACTCCGTTCCCGTTATGGTACTTCTGCCCTTGTACAAACTTTCTCCGCTTTACCTTTGTTTTCACAACCAGGACGGTTTCAACGAATACGCATCGCCTTTGCAAGGCGTCATGAGCACTGCAAATGCTTGTCTTTTGGAAAAAGTCGAGGCTTATAATCCGGTTTACGATTATGTGCCACCCGAATTAGTAACCTTGTTCATTTCAAATACGTGAGTGCATGAAAAATGGAATTCCTATTTTCGATTCGATTAGACTAATCTTGTTCTTTCATTTTTCAGTGGGGGAAATGCTCCATCCTACATTTATCGATTGCTCAGCGAATTGTACCACCCGGATGATTACGAATTGTAAACTTGAAAAATTAAAATTGGAGTTTGAATGAAATAATATATTTTATACATAAAAGTAAGATCAACTTGGCAATTATTCATGATATCCAGCAACTTGTTTATAAAATAAATACATTTTTAACAACTTTCAAGGTAACCAAGTAAACCGATGTGAAACAATTCAAACATCTTTTGTTAGAATTAATTTTGAACAACGACCAAGTTGGTTAAAGTTTTTATTTACAGAACATTAGATGATAATGTATAAGTAGAAAACAATAACAGTGACAAAAATCTTTTTAAAACTTTTGAATTTGTACAGGATAACAAACAAGTCCTTGAACATTTTAACTGTAACATTTTCATTAATCAAACCTCGTCTGACAAAAAATCAATAGGGAATGTAACAATTCAAGGCATTTTCTTTTGATTCGATAAACATAATTCTCACAGATTTTACAATTATAAATCTTATCGCAGCACCTGATTCAATTATGCTAGTTCGTATTTACACAATTAAGATCTAAATGTACAAGAATTACTATACATAAGGATTCCAGTTGCTGCCGTCTTCAGGCTGCAAAGAATTGGTAACTAATAAAATGATGTCCACGACCCACCAGATACCGACACCGCCAAGGGTCAATAATTTCCCAACGGCAGTTCCGGTTTGACCGAGACAGAAACGGTCCATGCCTAAAAACCCTAACAATATGCTATAAAGTAAAGTAGTCGTGAAATAATGCCCGCTGTATTTTATGCAGGGCACGCCGTGTCGCTCGAAAATCCGAGGTCCGAAGCACTCGATGTCCGGCAAAACCAAACATTTTACTGTCGCTTTCTCAACGTCCTCGTAACGCGAACCACCAAACTGCAAAAATTAAATTTTAGAATTGAAGGAAATTAAATAAATTGAATTATTAAGTGCCTTTGGCATATAAATATGATTAATTTGTTAAAATTACAACTTCAAGTGTTGATAATCGTCAATATATAAAATTTCAAAAGTTTATTATATTTTGGATCAAAAAAAGTTAATAATTAATTTTTTTGAAAATTTCGTTAGTGTTTTCGGGAAGCCCTTGTTTTTGTTACTTTTACACAGCCAATTGTGGATCCACCTTCTTTAGCGGTTTTGTTCCCTTTGAGATCGACGGGGTCGTCGCATTCTATGAATTCCTTAGGTCTAAAAAAAGTGATAAGAATAAGTGATTCGATAAATTGAAATTACATCGAGGAATTAAAATCGAACCCACAAAAAGTTGCACTTGACCAAAGCACGTTCCGGCTTGTACTCGCCCTCTAGCCTATAATCGGTATTGAGCCTGTACTCGTTATTGCCTCTGTACTCGGTATTGTTAACTTCCGAAACTGCCAAGCAAATTCCAAGGCTCCAAGCAAAACCAACGAAAATTATCGCGGCAAACGCCAATTTCATCTTGCAAACTTCACTGTCACATCCGCAATGTTTTTATTTCTTTACGAGATTCTTCACCTTCTTTGTCATACGAGCAATGCGAGGTTCACGAGATTGCGTGCAGGTAGCTCTGGCGTCGCTGAATTCGTTCGTGTTTCACCTTTGCATTCGGCTCCAAAAAGCTCTCGTACTTGTATTTGTGTACGTCAGTGTCGTGTGCGCCATTGTCAGTTGAGTCAGGGCCGCCGAACTCCCAATAGAGAAAATGGTGATAGTTTTTTAGTTACCGTTACGATCTGTAGAGGCGCTGTGGCGGCTCAGCGCGTAATTCAAACGGTACCTGCTAGAACAGATTCAAGTAAAAACGTTGATAATCATTCAAAACTCATTTAATGAGTGAATTTTATTTTCCAGTCTGCCATTCATTTGTTTATCAAATAAACTGCTTTTTCGGTAAGTACTTATAGATAGATGAACCAAGTCATCGCGATATGTATCATGATCATGATTATTCGAATATTGCGCTCGAAAAGATGGCTACGATAGCGTTGCCAACGTAACAAATTAAAACATTCAAATATAAAAAATTTTTGCAACGAAAGTGACAGTTGCGTCTCGTGGAAATTCAAAAATCTTAGACGAAAATCTTTATAAAATCTTGAGAAAATCTTCAATTCTAAAATCTTAAATCTTACATTATGGTTGCTTGCACAGCGTGGTGCAAAGTTCCGGGGTGCACGTCAACGAGGAAAATATCTGCGCATACATTCAGGAAAAATTCGGACGTTGCAGAAAAATGGAAAAAAGCAATAAAAAATTCCGATTTAATAGGTATGAATCCACATTCTCCAATAATATTTTAAAAAATTCATTTCCCATGGAAAAATGTCGTCAAAAAATTGGAGCGAATTCGTCAATATTTTTTGACGACATTTTTCCATGGGTAGTCATTAATAAAAATTTATTCAACGAAATAGTGCACGAAAAAATTTTTGATAATCGTAAATTTTTATATTGTTTTATTTTATCTCGGAATTTTTGTTGAAATACATTCAAAAGCTGCTATAGTTTTAAGAATGAACATACGTTAAAATATAGGATTTCTAATAATTGCTTTTCTTTCCAGATCTGACTGCAGCGGAACTAATAAAGAAGCAAATTTGTTGTCTTCACTTTGCGTCAGATGCCTATGTTGACTACGGCAAATATAGAAAACTGAAAGCTGATGCAGTGCCCACATTATTTCTACCTGATGAGAACGTCAATCATTGCTTGCCTGAAGAGCAAAACCCTTTGACGAATTCTCTGGATGAAGGCTTCACAAAAACCTCTGGTGAAAATTCAGGGGTAAGTCTTTCTTTAGACATGCAAATGTCTGAGAAATCGAAAAACAGAGAAGAAGGGAATCAAAAACAAATTGCGGCCCCGTTAAAACAAAAAAACTTTTGGACGCCACGAGAAAAGAAATTACAAGTAAAATATAATGCAGCGCAAAAAGTAATTTACAATCAAAATCGTCGAATAGTCCGTTTGATAAAATCCTTGAATGCTGAAAAAGTAAAGACTAAAGAATTACATTCAAAAATAAGTTCAATGACTACTTCCCAAAAAGATTTCTTCAACATAACTTTGAACAATGTTTCGAAATTGCCCGAGGTTTGATGTTTGTTTTTTTATATTTTCCATTGCTTGAGCAAAAGTGATTTTAATTTTATTCTATATTCAGTTCTTTTATTCGCATGATTAATATTTTATTTTTTTCAGGGAAGACGTTATACACTCGATGAAAAAATCGAAGCAATGTTTCTTTGGAAAATGTCACCGAGGACATATAGATATTTGAGAACACGGATCATATTACCGTGTCCGAAGACGTTAGCTCAAATTATCAAAAAAATCCCTCTCAACCCTGGATGCAACGACCTTATATTCCAACTCATCAAAGATACCATGTCATCAGCAGATGATGAAAGACAAAAAGTCATCGTCTTATTATGGGACGAAGTGGCCCTTGAGCCTCATTTGGATTATGACAAAACAAAAGGAAAGATAATTGGTGGCGAGGATTTTGGTATCACGACTACCGAAGGCGTCATTGAGAGCACGCGAACTTCAAGAATTGCCACTCATTCTCTAGTCTTTTTCATTCGCGGACTTTTTAAGGGGTATAAAATGTCTATTGGATACGACTTTTGTAAAGGAACCACCAAATCGGAAGTTTTAATGGCATCTATAAAAATGTTTGTGAGAAAACTTATGGAATGCGGTATGGTAGTCATTGGGACGATTTGCGACCGAGGCCCAACCAATGTTTCTGCAATCAACAAATTGCTGGAATGCTCCAAACAAATAAGAGCAGAAGCAAGCTTACCCGAACGTGAGTTGTGATTATCATTTTCTTTTCTTTTAATTTCTTTTTTTCTTTTCTTTAATTCATTGAGAAATTCTTATTTTTACTTTTCAAGATTTTATTTGCGCATTTTACTCACGTTGCATTCTACAAATCATGCATTATTCTATACTCAATAGGTGATGTCATTCAAATAGGAAGTGCTGAAATTTACCCTCTCTACGATGCACCGCATTTGCTCAAATGCTCGAGAAATTTATTAATGAAGTACAAATTGATGATTAAACTTCATACCAAAAATACGAAGATTGCAAGCTGGGAAGCTATTGAAACCGCTTTTAAGATGGACAAAAGTCGCGACGGAATAGTTAAAGCTCTTCCATTCTTATCAGAAAAACATATTTACGAAGAAATATGTCCAAAAATGAAAGTCAAATACGCTGCTCAAATTTTTAGTAACAAGCTTGCATCTCATTTAGAGTTGATCAGCGAATTAGACGAAGGTAACATAGTAATATTTTGCATAAAAATTTTATCAATTGAAAATGTTCTGATTTCCTGATTTTTTTATCAGTAATTATCACAGATGATGGTGAGTTCCTCAGATTGGATTCAGAGATGGGCCAGGCCACAAGCTTCGTATTGAAACATTTCAATGACACTTTTGACAGCATGAATGGGAATTCCGAAGGAACGAGCGTGGAAGCTCCTTTGCGAACACTTATCACTGAAAACAGTGTTCATCATCAATTTTGGGAGTATTCCATAAACGAAATTAAAAATATGAAATTTATCGGATTAACAAAAAAGAAGAATAGCACTTTAGATGGTTGGATAACAACATTGTATGGATTCCAAGGAATTTACAAAAAATGTAAATCGCTCAATATTAAGGAGTTACCAGGTCGATATCTCAATCAAGACATGGCAGAAAACCATTTTGGTCAAGTGAAAAGCCAATCAATTCGAAATACGAAACCATCTCCGCATCAATTCGAAGGAATACATAAAACTTTGCTTCTCAACAATTTCGCCCTAACACACGTTAAAGAAGGAAACTGCGAGATAATTGAAGACAGAGGTCCACTGTGTACTTTAAGGGAGTTTATCTTGCACGGTGAGCAAACTATCGATGACGGATTTCCGCCAAGAACAGTGCAACACGTGCCTTTGGAAGGAGAAACGCAGATACCTGTTTTAAAAGAGTTAATTGGAAAATATAGCGCGCACTCCATTGCCGGAAAATGTATCCACATCATTGATGAACTTCAAAATTGTTCAATATGCTGTTTCAATTTGAACAATTCGATCTTCTTCACAGCCATTCAAGATATAACAGTATCTCTGTTAAACATCATAAGAACTTGTTTTCTTTTCTTAAATCTAAGAAATTATCTTGAATCTCATGTTCGAGAACATTTAAAAACAGACTGGAATACTTGCGGAGACCATCAACAACTTTTGCACGAAAAACTTATCTGTATTACAGTTGAAATGTTTTTGGAAGCTTTTTGTACAACGATCAACAGAAAACTGGCGATTGCGAAAAAGCAGAAGTCGTTAGACAAAGCCGTGGAGACCAGGGAACAAAAACGACAACAACTAACATCAACAAGTCAGGAACAAGAGACACAAGAAGAACAAGAAATAACGCGAGTCGAAGAAAGAACTTGGTACGAAGAACTGGAAATTTTGCAAGAATCAACTCTTAATGAGCAACATCAACATGGATTATTGGAACGAACTGAGATTGCAAACGATGGCTTTTCTTTTGGAGGTTTAACATGGACATTTTCAGCGTTTGACGAAATTCCTACAGAATCGGCATCGATATAATGTGCAAACGTCGACATTACCACATTCGACAGGTAAAAAAAACTTTTTCTTACTTATATAATCAAGTTTTATGCCAATTCATTAAATGAAAATTGTTTTTCAGATGATTTTTATACAACATATTCGTATGCCGAATGTCAACGTAGATTATAAAAATGTACGTCACAGCAAACTGTGATATTTTTCGATTTTTCACGGGCACTTTATTGGAGTATTAAAAATGGAAGACAATTGTCTCAATAATTGTCTTAATAAACTCAATTTACACAAACTGCAGTGAATCACATATATCGTTGTTTTTTGATTCGATTTTAAAAGAAAATCAATCACCAGTTTTCATTCAATTCGGAAATGTTATAGAATGCTAAATTTTTTCAATAAACTATAAAAATTACATATATGAATGAATTCATTTTTTTCTCTCGAAAAATTAATTTTCACGAGGAATTTGAGCACTTAATTTTTCGAATATTATTTACAATCTATTTTTATAAATTTTAGAATCGACATTGTTATTGATAATAAGCTAAATTCATCAGCTGATAGAAATAAAGTCTTTCTCATTCTGCGCACTGAAATAATTACAAATTATGCATGAATACTTATACTTTGATAAACAAATGAATAGCAGACCGAAAAAAAATTTTTCGCTTAATTCGCTTTCTCTTACTTATACTCCATTCTCTTTTTCTCGAATTTTGGATATTTATATTATTTCAAACACAATAAGTAATGTTTATAAATTAACTTTGACGATTAAATCATTTTTCAGAGTATATAGGTGAAATAAGTCAACATATTTCAATTGATCTTTCAAAGTCGTTCTTGTCGGTACAGTTCAAATTACGCGCTGCGCTGCTGCCACAGCGCCTCTACAGATCGTAACGGTAACTAAAAAACTATCACCATTTTCTCTAATGGGAGTTCCGCGGCCCTGATGAGACTCGTTCTCGGCGTTCTCGGTTCTCTTGGCAGTTTCTAGAGTCTAGTTTGTCGTGAGTTTCGTACGATTTACGTGTCGATAATTTACAGTTGTCTCTCCCTCGTCCGAAGTTGAGTGCAATTCGCGAAGTCCGAAATGGCGATCTGTAAGCATTCTCGATCTATTTCTCTCGTTTCATTCAAACTGTTGCAATTTGAATATTCTCCATTTTAATCATACTTTTCTTCTAATTATAACTAACAAACAAAAATGTATTATCCATATTCTTGCTCGAAATAATCCGTTATCTCGGCGAGTTCGAGGAAGATTTTTTCGTGTCATCGCGTAATTCAAAAATAGCGATGACTTTCTAAGCGCTCACGATTCGGTCTAGAAATTGTCGGTCTTATAAAAACGTCGGAGGAGCGGTCGCGAGATTTTAGGTGTAACCATTCGAATAAGCCGTAATTTAAAAAAAAACGTTCGAAATATCTCATAAAACGAAACGGTAATTTGAAAAAACTTTCGAAATACATATTTTTCTCGAATTTTCGATAGATTTGGGTTCTCAAAATAGATCGCAATTTGGAAAAACATGGTTTCAAATTTATACCGTTTTTAAGAAAATATCTGCATTATCGTGAATGCCATTTTTTAATTGCAACAAATATTGCGATTTCTGCGATAATGATTTTGAGGATTTCCCTCTTTTGCAATTGCAGCGCTTTATTGATCGAGTTAGAAAAACGATTCTCGCATTTGGCGGTATCTGCATGGTTTCTTACGAGCATTTATTAATTCAAGATGATTAACTTAATCAATCTCATTAAACTGCCTCTAACCATTTTGATCGAGAAGGGATTTTTATCGGTTATCATTCTTATAATGGCTGTTTGGAGAGGATACGCGCTCTGGAAAGACTCCGAACTCGAAGACAAGTAACGTCAACATAACGCATTTCAAATTCCAGAATCTTCGTTACGACCTCATTTTTACTTGCAGAAAATACAGATATAATAATTGATGACGATTTCTCGTACGAAAGTAACGTCTCTAAGCAGCTTTTTAAATATTTTGTTGCTCTAAATTAACTGTTCGAGGTAAGCAAATCAATTTGTCTTTCGCACGATATCAAAAATAAAAAAGAAGGTTCATATTTTCCGAGTGAAAAAATGCACCCGAAAAGAATAAAATTTATTTTCGTGGCAGAGAAAACAACGTTCTTTGAGGGTGAACGAATGAAAGCAGGGATCAAGATTGAAACTGTAAAATTGTCGGATATTCGCTCGGCCAAACACCTGCGACTTCCTTAAACCGATTATTACGTACGTCGAAATGATTCACGCAGCAGGATTGCGACGCTCGGTTTGCTCGTCATCACAATTCTCCCGACGAAAATTGCATAATTCCGTGTAACGCGTTGAACAAATTACATCGAGCTTGATCAATTTTATTCGGACTAGTTTTTCAAGGTCTCTTCTTTTTTAATTTCGAAACAGGGATTTTTGATGATAAACTCAACTTGTTTAAAGATTTCTTTCATTTGTGCGAAGTCACTCTGAAATAGATCGAAACCGCCGTTATTTTCGAGTTTAACCGAACGATTTGTTCCGATTTCCGGTTAGAAAAATCACATTCCGACCTGGAAAAGCCCAAAAATGTCCCCTAAAAATACCCCGGCGTAATGCGCACCTTTTACAAATTGTCACGTAAATAAAGGCTCGGGATGCTAATTTCTTATCAGCGACATCGTCCTCGTCCTTGTGGTTTACGATTCACTAGCGAATAAAAGTCGTAGTATGCGAACTACGTAATCGAACGTCCTTCGATCGCGCTTCTTCTATTGTAATTCATACGGGTATAGTTTCTCCTGACTTTTTTTCATAAATATTACATCGCGGCTTCTTTTATCGATCTGCGAAACTTACATTACCCGCGCGCATTTCCTAACTTTTTAATCGCTGAAACAACGACTTCCTGAACTAACATTACCCATCCAAATACTTCGATCGATGAATTATCAATTATTATTTCCGGAACGATCGATTTTATCGTGACACGTTGTTATCTCGGAAGCTCTATGATTTATTGATGAGCGAATGCACTAATTTTCTGGTCGATACGATAATTGGCTTCTCGAAAGTGGAGCAAACATCGATCCGCCCTTGCAAAGAACTCGAGTCTCAGCATTTGCCAAAAACAATAAATTTACCTTTTATTTTACAGATAAGTTTACCCGAAACTTCGGAACTTGAAGATTTCGTAACGCGGCGTTTTATACTTGCCGTGGAAATTGAATTTTATTCAGACTCGAGTGGCTATAGCCGTAATGGGCTAGTCTAATGCCGGTTTTATTGCAATTTGTAATGATGACGCGATTGCGCTATAAGATAAAAGCTGCGAAATTAAAAGCGTTGGCTTGTCCTCTGGACGGAAATAAAGATGACGAATAAATGGTTTTCGTGGAAAAGAGCTTCTGGTTTTTTGCGTAATTACCGACGTGTAATTTTTCTTGTGTCGTAAATCGCGAAAAACGTCTCTAGTCGGTCTAGACTGACTTATGGATTTCCGCGTGGCATTTATACGCGAGAATTTGAAGTTGTTCGTTCTCGTTACATTTTCGAGGTCTCGCAATTTATTTTTCCGTTTCGGCTTTCTTTTCAATTTAAAAGGTGAAGCGAATTGACTCAACTGGTTCAAGGTTTGGCAGAAAATTTTCGGAATTTTATGATTCCTTTATCAAGTTTTGTGAGATTCCAGAATTTCCTTCTCCGTCAATGTTTTTGCACAGTACGAAAAGCACGTTACGTTTTTTTGTATTCGTTGGGAAAAGAATTTGAACTTTCTTCCGTTGAATGTTGCAGCTTTGTCAACCTCGGACAAATTGGAGTACAATTTTTACCCAGTTACGGGCAAGCAAATTCAGTTCCGGGTGAAAGCCTCCAACGATGCCCACGTTGCTTTAACGACTGGGCCTCAAGAGGGCGAACCAATGTACGAGGTAAAAATCGCTGGCTGGCAACGCAACAATTTGCCGGGATTTTTTTCCTGAGCGAATTATTCTGGTTTCGCAGGTCTTCATTGGAGGATGGGGCAACTCCAAATCCGTCATTCGGAAGAACAGGACGAAGCCTGATGTTGCCGAAGAAGCAACGCCCGATGTTCTAACCGCTGATGAATATCGCGGATTTTGGATCAGGTACCTTCACTTTTTTACCATTTTTTTTCTACAAATGCTACGAAAAATGACAGGAAAATGAATGCCATCCAAAATAAATGGAAAAAGATGATTAATGTTGATTTCAAAATCGATATTTTAATTAAATCAGAAAATGAAATGAAATCATTAATTCCTCGTCGGAAAAGCTGGAAAATCGCACTAAAATTCATTTGCGAGCCTGTTAACGAAATTGAAAAATTTTTAAGGTGGGACAGCAACACCATCACCGTCGGCAGAGAAGGAGTCCAGGAACCTTTCCTAACTTATTCCGATCCCGAGTCAATATACGTTTCGCACTTCGGAGTTTGCACCGGTTGGAGCGCCTGCGGAGAGTGGCTAATCGAAGGTACATTTTATTTCGTCAAAAGCAACAACACTCCTTATCTAGAAACTCCGAATTCCAAAGAAAAATCGGCCAGATAAAACAGTAAACACCTTGACTTTGAAAAACCAAAATAAACCGAAATAAAATCACGTAAAATGGAAAAGTTTGATAAATTCGAAAACAAGCTTGTACATCAGTGAAATGTACGCGAGCGAGCAAGAAAAATTATCGAGTGTTCAGCTTTTGATGAAATCACTCGAATTCGTTGGTCGCAGCAAACTTATGGAAAGGAAAATGGTTTTAACTTTGTTGTACTGTTGTTTATTTAATGTTGTTTTGGGTATTCGGGTCATCTCTACCTGCACAGCTATATGCGTTTCTGGATATGATGGTTGTACGTAAAGTATGCAACATAGAATTATGTTTCAAAGCTTTTTCCGCTCGTAAAAAGTATTCACGCTAGAATCGAGATGCATGTATTGATTTCACCCGTTCCTCTCTTCAAACATTTTTCCCATGCTCTAGAAACAGTCAGCACTTCCACAAAAATCAGCGTTTAACAGGCAACATTATTTCTGTTTTTATCTCTATTTTCAACAAGAGAAAAATTATCAACCAAAGACATGCATTTTTTCCAGTTTTCTTTTTTCACGTATCGTTGAAATCTTTTTTCCGTTAAACACTGCTCGTCGTGATAGTTCTTGAAAATCGTTTTGCCTTCGTTTTTTTATGCCTTTCCAGATTGCATCACCTTTTAGTTAACCAAGCAAACGAATAACTTATTGTCAGACCTTTGCGTGTTTTGCGGTGTTCGATGGCGAGATAAAAAGACAGAAATAGAAGAAAAAGCTTTTCGTCATTTGTGCGCCACAAAAACATTTCTTGGTTCCGTTTTTTTCAATCATGAATCCACGAATGATCAATGAATATGTTTCGCTAATCCTTTTATTATTTTTGTAGCTGATTCGGCTCCAAGACCTTCGGCACCAGCAGAGTACCAATCAGGAACCCAATCTTGGGTCGATTCTTCCGGTGGCATGATACCACCTGGAGCAATCGAGGGAGGACGCGACGACGAAGCGCTCTACGTCGGCAGGGCTAACCACGAGGGTGCACTTATACCCGGGAAAATAAAGCCATCGCACGGCGTATGCTATATCCCATGGGGCGGAGAAGAACATGGGAAAATTGAGTACCAAGTACGGTCCATTTTCATGGAGTAAACAAAATTTTGGAAGTTCTTTTTCCGAGAAGATCAAGTTGACGATTAACCACAGCGCGTGGAAACATTGCTCGTTTAAAAAATCAGTTAAAAAATGATGTATAAAATTGTCAAACAGGTTCTGGTTGCCGACAACACGTCTTGGGTCGAAGTTACCGAAGGAAATATTCCGTCGAACGCGATTCCTGCTGGGGAGACGGAAAACGGCGAGACGCTCTTCGTCGGGCGTGCGCATCACGAAGGAACGACCACGATCGGGAAAATTCAACCGTCCCACAACGTGCTGTACATCCCGTTCGGCGGAGTCGAAGTCGCTTTCCCAAATTTCGAAATTCTTGTTTCGAACTAAAAACAAAGTCGTAACTTTACGAAAAGCTTTACAAATGCGAATTGAAGTAGATCTGAAAGTAACTAAAGCTCTCGCGTAGAGTCACGCATACATTAAGTTATAATTATTGAGGCTGAGTTGTAATGTTCATGAAACCGCGCAAGTGCCTCGCTCGCTATAAATGGTTGTTAAATATTGAAATGTTTTTGAAGAGTGTTATGTATTCGTACGTGTATCATTGAATGATGAAACTTATATGCAATTCGCTAAAAGTGCTTTCGCGAGTTCAAGCCTTATAAATAGGAAAATATTTTTGATAAATGTTTTCGTCGTACTGAATTTTGCAAAACGCTGCGATGCACATGCTACATGTATTCAAAGGAAATAAAGAATTATTATTTGTACCAGAAACTGAATTTCTGTTATATTGCCTACACTAAGTAAGTACATTTCATGTAATTCAAGTCTTGAAAGTCACTGTAATTAAAGCATTGAATTTATCCCGAAAATGATGACGAAAAATTGAAATTTTGGAAATGGAATAATGTAATTTGAATTGAATTCGCGGCAATGAGCTCTTTCGCGCGCTTGAAAAAGACACCAGGTGGCAGCAGTGTACGATCAGGGCAAGTTCAAAGCTCGGTGTGTGTATACAGCATTCAAATGCATCTAAATGCACCCAATAGAGTAGTGAAAAATGGCCGACAATAGTGATTGCTTTATAATCGGTAGTACGGTAGCATGTAAAACCTGTTACAACCAGAAAATCGAAGGGGAAGTGTTAGCATTTGATCCACAGACAAAAATGCTGATACTCAGTATCCTTTTAACGCAATTTTTCCACTTATTACTTTTTACTCGGGTCGCACCTGACGTGCCATTCCTAACACGATAAACGCGTGTAAATAACGCTTTTCCATCATTTTCCACGGTGAAACGCAGCTCGCCCGTGCAACATTCGAACCCTCGTTCAATAATTGCAATGTTACCACGAGCCTTGACTTCGTTTCGCTCGGAAAAATGTTGCTAATGCTTACCGAAAGTCAGGTTAGTTTCATCATCATTCGATGGTGTGGTCGTCAATGTACCGATTCCGAGCTTGTTTATCTCACTCTTCTGCTAATTCGCTTCCACGCCCGTTTTTCGTCCTTTTCTTTCCTCATTTTTTCCTACGCGCATTTTCTCAATTCAGCTTTCACTTTTAATTGCCTTATTTGTTTTTTTCTTTCGTACTACTTTCGCCCTTTTTTGCGAACAGTTGCAAATTTCTTTCCTCGATCGACGATAAAAAAAGTGCAAAATGAAAAACGTAAACAAAGTTACTCGGAAAAAACGTGATTGTTCTCGTTTGTTTAAATAATATTTTGTCCTAGAATATTAAGTTGAAACGAAATTTCCTTAACCGATTTCTACAGAATGTCAGTCATCGAGCGATAGACCTAATTTAAACGACGTACACGTAGTGAATTTGTCACTAGTATCAGATGTTCAAGTCATACACGAGGTCAGCTCCAGCAGCGAAGCACCACAAAGCCTGAACCTGCAAAGGCTAAACACGCGGCTGAGGAACCAGATCGAAAATAAAAAGAGACTCGTCACGGCGCTGCAAGCCGGAGTGTCCCAGGAGGGACAGCAACTTTTTATTGCCATTTCCAAAACCCTTCCTAAGCAAGTCGTGTGGAACGGGGATAATATTGTCGTTTTCAACTCAGTCACAATTAAGCCTCCGTACCAGGTTGAAAATGTCCATGGAAGCAGCGACTGTAAAGCTTTCAACCATGTTAAAAAAATCGTAAGCTTCCGGAATGTCTTGAAACGCTTCGAAAATGTGTATTAAAGAAAGTGTAATTTCGCAGGTCGAAAAACATATGAAAGATACAGCAACGTCGTCGGTGGATTCGCCGCAGCAGCAACAGCCGACGCAGCAGCGCGAGTTACAGCCACAGATTCAAAAAGGTAGCAGCGCGCAATAGGAATCTAATGATAAACCACGAGAAGGAAAAAAGATGCGATGAGTCTGTAATGCTTTTTGCAGCATACGAAATTCCAGAGGAAGTAGGAACGGGTGGGTAAAAAGATTAACTGATGCTAAAAAGCGCGAGCGAATCGTAGGATGCGGCTGGATGGCCAGCGACAAAAAAAAATACAAAGAAAAAATAAGGGGTGTACGGCGAGTGACCGAGGCGAGGGTAAACGTCAACGCGCGACATTTGTAAAACCAGTGAAAATGGAATAAACGTGAATCGCAGCGCAAACCACTGTAATTATAAAAAAACTGCGTACACATCATTTTACGATATTGTTTTTGTCAGAATGGGCAAATGGATACGATTTATGTCAATTAAATCGGCATTCACGCCAAATTCATTTGTTACACTCGACGGGAGATGCGATCCGGATTTAGAGTCAAGCGACGACGTGCCTAGAAGCAAAACAGCCAAGATTTCCGCCGCTTTGCTCGTCAGAATGTAATTCCGTATGAAACGGTCGGATGAATTTTTCAGTGCATCGTCTTCGGATCGCATTTTTCGCTCAAGAAGCAAACTTTTCTTTTCGTTTATGTATAAAATAACATGGTACATCGTCGGTTTCCAATCGTCTTTTTTCTAAATTTCTCACTTGCTAAATAAATAAACGGGCAAATCTTTGAAACGCATAGGAGTTGTATAAATGAGGGAAGTAAAGACCGTTCGAAGTTATGGAATGCGGACCCTCGCGGGAGTCGAAGTGTGGCGACGTCTAGATGAAATATGCATTCGATTCGCGCGAGGGTTCGCCGCGAATATTATTTGCAGTATCGTGCGAAAGATACTTGGGTACGTTTGTACCAGTGCTTGCATGGTATGACTCACCTCGTGTTCTTTACTGTTCGAATGCCTCGACAAGGAAAAAGATTATAAAAAGAGATACGTCGAGAGAAAAAACAGAAGTAATAAATGTAATATAAATTCCTCGATTCTACGATTTATACATGTTCTTTTCCACTTTTCTCGCAATTTGCGTTTCTTCGCTCAAAACATATGTTCAATTACAAATTGGTTTTTTATTACAAAGTCATGTAACATTTTTTTTCGAGAATGGTCGACTTCAGTAACAACTACAACGATTCTTCGGGCACTTCGATGGATACACCAAACATTTGTCGAGGCAGTACACGTCCGCGCCCACTTCGTTCGAAATTTCTCCTACCGCGTCACAAGTTTGCCTGGAAAATCATCGTAAGGATCAAAACTTTGAGTAACCAAAGTAACGGAAAGATAAATTTTACGCACGGGCACTGGCAAGCGGTGGCTGGACAATTCGGCGGGTATCGAAGACAATTAGTTTGACACCACTGTTCCATCCCTGGTATGCGTTCGTAAAGAGGCGTAGGTTCGCACACTTGATACCTGAAAAAGCCCAAAAATGAAACCGTCACTTCTCGATCTCTTTTCATCACGAACAAATACAGTAAATCTGAACTTCTAAATTTTGCTTCAGGGACACTTTGAAATTTCAAATCGAACTTACTTCACGACGAGCGGGTATAAATTGCTGGGCGAGGTAAAATCGCGGTAGTAAAGAAGGAAGGGATTGTCCTGTTGAACGAACAAGGGTGGAATTCCCCCTGTGGCCGTCACGATGGTGACGTCCGCGCAGTTTCTGAACGTTTCCGGTTTACCGCAACCCACAGCTTCCGTTCCATTCTCGCACGTTCCCCACATGTTGCCTGCGATAAAAGACGGAAATCCATAAATTTACCGACGCGATAACCGATGAAACATCGGTGTAATTTACCCGTGTAGTAGTTCCATTGAATTACACACTGAGAACAAGTCAAGTAAGGCGGCAAATCCACTTTGTAACGAAACACTGACGTTTTCTCGCTGTCTGCAGGAATTTGGAAGCGAACATCTTGCGTCCCGGATAAATACAAAGGAAATCTGCATCCATGGAATAAAAATAGAGCGTGTACGCGAAACTGGTAGAGATTTGATCAATTTTTACTACCTGTCCAAGCATTCTTGAGACACTATGCTCGAGGGGTCGTTATTTGGACAAATGCTCAATTCGAAGTGTCCAAAATGATTCGCCGTGAGATCCACTTCGATATCGATTTCCTGGAATGAAAACATAGACATTGTACTGTTGTTAAGTGTTGAATTGTTTCAGTGGTACCTGTCCCGCGGTGTAGTGTCGGACAATGACTCCTTTCCCGTACTCTCCTCCAGCTTCGTGTGGCCTTGGTTGGGAGAGGTGATAAGCGTCGCCGCAGACTCCGCAGTTTCCCTTGTTCCGGTCCCATTGTACTAATTTATTGCGGAAATGGAAAATGTTTTGAATCCAAATGAATCGGAACTGAAGGATTTCTTTTTTTAGGAATGCCTGGATGAAATTGTGCGATGCACGATTGTATTTGCAGAAACGAACCTGCGTATCCGCCGCAGAAGAGTTCATTGTCGTCGTAATTTACCGGAGTCGGAAAACCGAAACGCCACATGCTGTTCCTCGCGGGCGGATCCATCAATCTTCCATGGCCGAGCACGCGAGCGTCTTTTGATACCTTTGAATCATTATTCCAGAAATCAAGACTCGTGCTTCTGATTCGACATTGTGTATTACGCAAATGAGGCCGTGGCTTTGTTGAATTGATTTGCATTTAGAACGAGTGGGTAGTTTTGGGGAGTTTGAAGAAGGAATTTTTATCTTGACCATAAATCTATCGAGTCGTAGGTTTTTTATCGGGCTCAACACTCTTGCGAACAAATTCTTTATGAATTTATGAATTTTTGAAGCTGTTTCAGTTGTTCGGAAAAAAGTTTTAGGTTTACCACGAAATCTGTAATTTTTAATGTTTTTTCGTATTTTTTATAGCAATTTGTATCATTTTTTAAGAGTTACCAATTCAAATATTGATTAATCTACTGTTTAAATTATCAAAGTTTTATTTCAATTTTCTAGCTCATACCAATATTTTCCCTGCAAAATTGTTTTTATTGTTGAAAAAACATCAGCGATCGAGTAAAAATTAATTTCTTCCATTATCAAAACATCAAAAGGTTGATTCAACTTCACCTGTAATAAAAGGCACAGCATCATGTAACCAAGATCCCGCCATGACTTATTTTTCATTGCTACCTGCAAGCAATAAAATTTCAAAAACCATCTTGTTTAAAAATTAATTCGAATCAAACACATGAGAAAGTAAATGTTTAATAAACAAAGAGCAAAATAACATTATCAAATTCATCGATCTAAACTCATCATCCTTTTACATCTCAAAACACGACGCTAAATATCGAGTTTCACTAATCCAAAAAATCCTGAAAAGAATGAAACTTTCCAAAGAAACGCGGCGATGTCACAAGCGTGAATAATATGCGTCATTAAGCAGGAAAAAAAGCCCGTTAAAATGTAATGATGAGAGCAGCTCGATAAGAACGACTCGGAACAAGTTTGATCCATTAAAACAGCCGGAAACATCCGAAGTCAACGACACGATGACGAGCTAATTAATTCGAATCGATTCCCGAGATTCATAATTCATTAGAATCACATAAACGTCGAGAAATAATTAGGATTATAACGCCGTTGCGAAGATGCGAGTGCCAATGCCCTTGATTCCTTGGATGTTAAGGTTTCTAGGCAAACAGTGAAATCTAGCGTAACCCAAGAATTTCGGGTGGGCGATTTTTCAGTGCTCCCTCGAATATGCAAATACGCTTTTTTGCCGTTGCTCGTCTCGATGACTAAAATATTGTTCTTCGGGTAAATGTTATGTAAATGTAACCATCGGAAATTCAAGGACATTCGCTGACGCTTCGGCCAAGATGTTCAATTTACGAAGTGCGAAGACCGAACATTTCGGCGTCTTAATTTTGCTGAGCGGTAATTGGTATTTAAGAGTGTACGGTAAACTCATGCCTTGACACGCGACGTGATCTGAGATTTAATGCAAAAACGGAATGGATTATTCTCGACCCGTTGAAATAACGAAATTTGATGGATCGCTGAATACGGAAATTCAAGTTGGTGACAACTTGATTGACAAATTCTCTCAGGGCGTTACAGATCACCAATTAAAACGGAATTGGATCAACTTATTTAAAAATCGATTAATTGATTAAGAATGCGTTGAAAATAAACATAAAAAAGCGATATTTAAGATCGAGAACATTGACGAATTCGATACGAGTTTAAGCTGTTCCTAATGCGCGAGTCCGTAAAATTAACGACATTTCTTTTGCATACATCGCGCGATCAAGGACCTTTCTTTGCCCATGTCAACGTCCGAAAAATTCACAAACTGCGTCGATCCGGAATCTTTTATGCTCCAAAATGTATACGATTCCGATAAATGCAAATCACCCGTTACTTTATCGTTTCGTTTCGACGAATGTTTAGGTATTGAAATCCGGTGACGGAATCGCATCGCCGTGCATCGATCTGTTTACGCGGCAAAAGATATAAAGTACAAGCTCAAGCCGCCATAAAAGAAGAACGCGAGAAATGTTGTTCGGAGGCGGATGATTCCCGATGTATTTTAACACTTAGCGTCGAAGGAATAAAAAAAGAACGGCTCGATTCTCTTCCACGCGTTTCGGAACTTTTTATTTTCCAATTCGAAAGCATCGAAAATGAACGCAAGTTTAGAACTCGGAAGACCCTCGCTTTTCATTTGCTGAAACGTGCGTTTTTTGAACTTAAAATTCGCGAACTTTGAAACGTTTCAAAACGGATTCGAATTGGTTTTTTTTCTCAAAAATCAAGAGTCCGGAATGCACTTACCCAGCGCGTGCTTGGTTTGTCAATGTAAGTTTTGTGAATAAAAAGTAGGTGAAATAGAGACCGATTCGCGGCGAATACGAGATGCCAAAAACTGTGTCGAGCTGTCTTGTGATATAGGAAGCGGGTTCGTACGTGGAGGCCCGTAAAGTGCTACTGCCCGAGGATCGAACTGGGGCCCGATAAGACCCGTGGCTAACGGAGGAAGAAAGAAGAGGTGGCAGCAAGAAGACTCGAAAAAGAAACAATAAAGGACCGAGGATACGCGAATTTGTTTGAGATTCTGACGAATCATTGCTTTGCCACTCGACACGTCCGCGATCGATTTCATCCCCAACCAGACATTCGATCCAAAGTTTGTCTAATTGCGCTCGAATTTGTTTAGAATTTCGCTATCAACGGTGCACGACAATTTTATCGAGTAAACATTAGGGGACAATTCGAGTAATTGCGGGTTTTAATTGATCGGGGATTAATTAACTCACTTATCACGAGAAACCGTGATAAGTGAGGAATAATTATGGGGTAGAAAATTACAAAATGAGACGATTAGTTTTTTTATAATTGTAATATTTTTGGTCCGTAAGAAAAAGTTGCATTGTTTGTCATTTCCTGTAGTTTTCTATAATTTTGCATAGTTTTTCGTAATTTATTGCGGGAAAAAACAATTTCTTTTTCTGTGGATTTCATAACTTTTGTAATTTGTTGTACTTTATTCTTTTTACTTGTTTTAATTTACCAGGAATTATTCTATTAAAAAAAGTTTTCTGGAATTCAACGTTTTTTATGCTCTCGATAAGTTTGATACAGACGAAGACAGGAAAAATTGTCTTTGAATAGAATATAGATCGATGTATTGGAAGCATGTATTTGATGTTCAATGTAATCAAGCAATTTGTTTGATTCGATCTTGCAACTTGCATATTCATAATATTGGAGAGGTACGTAATTGTATTACAGCTGGAATATACCTATTTCCGTTAAAAAAGTCTGTGCATCGGATTAACCGATCGACATGTAAAGAAGTATGTCATGTAAACCGTGTCGGCATAGTTACGAAGGGATAAATAATATTTTTCAAGGGCAAACTCGATCGATAACAATTTTTTATATTCATTACAAACATTCCACCATCTCAAACTCGTTAATTCCCAAAATTCTTATGAATTAGTCACGTGTAACAATAAAAAAAACATCCCCGCAACAAAAAAATGTCGAAGGATTCGAGTAATTCAAAATCCCGGAAAGCTCGCGCCAAAGCATCTCCCGGCGCAAGATGTCGCCGTTGCTAGGAAATGATTGGGAAATCTCGCAGCATTATAAATATATCTATGTATGAGTAGACGGTGCAGCAGACGTCGACGCGCATACAGGCGCATAGGTCAGTTTGTAAAGAACGAGCGAGTGCGAGTGTCCGCGGAATCCGCGAACTTCCATGATCGTTCGAGCTCCGACTTCGACGCAGTAAAACGCGACAGCGACGAAATCCGCGCTCTGTTTTATGTCCATTATTCGCGTCCGAGTGTCCGAGAGTGTAATCTGGCGTGTGACACCACGCGCGTGAAAAGTTATCAACATGGTTCAACAGTACCAATCTCCCGTTCGGGTTTACAAACATCCCTTCGCTCTCGTCATGCTGGTGCGTTCATTTTCAACATATGTTTTCGCACGAACTTCAACTTTCGCCAAGCCGAAAGTGTCTTTGTCTCTGTCTAACTTCGCGCGATAAACAAGGACGAAAACAACATCAGATGTTTTTGACACATTCGATTTCCTGCGTGAAATGCGTGGGTAGTATTTTTGTTTCCGTTCGTACGCCGTGAGATGAACAAAGACAAAGATACCTCGGAAGCGCTGTTTAGTATTTAATGAGCAAATCTTCGTTTCGTACGCTTAATTCAAGGATCATTTGCCATTCACCCTTGCTCGGCTTATTTTTACGAAGCCCGCATGTGTTCAGACCTAGATCGATAATACGAAATGTCATTAAATAGACGAGAAAAGTTACATAAAATAACGAATGTTGGTTTTGTCACGCTTTTTCCATGCCCGAGAGAATTCTTATTTTCTTTCGGGAAGTATAACCAATTTACATACTCCAAATGTCAGGGTAAAAATAGTCGTTCATTTCGCGAAAGTAATTTCGAGGGTAATCGAATAAAGTTGTAATTTCACGTCATACGAGATTGTAGGTTGCGTGATGCTCGGTATTTTTACTCGCGAAAGTGATACACCTTTCATTGAACCCCCTTTATTGACGCGTCTATTATAATCGTCTATACCCTCTTACTAGAGCCGACACACACATTTTTCTTAACTCGAGAATAGTTTGACATTGGCATCAATCGAGCCAATCAATTTCCCGCAAAAAATGCAATCGTAATAATTTATCGAAAATATTCCGGAGCAAAGAAAAACGGGAAAATGATGAAACGTGACGAAGCAAAAATCGCGAATGATTCGTAATTATTTTGCCGCGCGCAAATGCCGAGTTTTTTAATCGCGAAAAGTACGGCTCGCAGTTAATAATTGCACGTCGTTTGTTACTTCAATTACAGCGAATGAAGCTGAAAATCCGAGTAAAAAATGAACTTGCATAGATCGCGCTCTTCGCATTTCATTAATTTATTGTTCGGTATTCAAATGTCATTGCAACTTTGAATTTTCGACCGATTGTCGGTAAATTGCAAGTTTCGTCAACATTGACACTTTTGCTCGGACACGTAATTGAGCGCAACCGTCGAAATGCTCGCCTGACGAAGGCAAATTCCATACACATCCGAAAAAATAAGATGCGAAAATTTACAGTTTTGAATTTTTAACTTGCCAAATTCAAGTCGAGGAACCAAATTTTACGAAGGAAATGTGTAACAAATTTTATTTTCGACCATAAGGAATTTTTTTTCTTCATATTTTGCGTCTTATTTTTCCGAATGTGTATGGAATTTGCCTTCGTCAGGCGCACATTTCGACGGTTCCCGCGCTTTCCGCGGGCTCAATTTTGATGAAAAAGATAGGAAACATGGTGAAACTTCGAAGCCTCGCTCGTGTTTCCTCCCATTTTATTAATAGAAACAAACGCGAAGTATCCGGTATTGATTTTGCTCTCCATTATTTCGTTCCCTTTTTTCGATGGCTCGTTAATTGAATGTGTTCCACAAACACCCAGCTGGGACGGAAAATTGGCTTCTCGGCGGCGCAAAGATTGAGATGTGTTGAATGAGATACTTTATCAATATTTTCCCCCCAATTTCAAGGCTTACGAACGGCGCTTCCCGACGTGTCCCCAAATACCAGTTTTCGTGGGCTGCGAAGTTATGCGGGACGAGGAGACGCAAAACGGGGTGATTAGGACCACGGAACGTCGATGCAAGTTGAATGTCGATGCGCCTTACCTCCTGAAAAAGGTACTTTATTATGCTCTTTTGTGTGTACTGCGAAAACATCGCGCATATCGTTCGAAATTTTATCGATTCGGAATGTGACTCATTGTTTCCTACAACTTTTTCTGGCACTCGTTCAATTTCGAAGGAATTTGACACTGAGTAATGAGGCTTTTAAGGAGGGGAGGGGTTGTTCGTTCCCTGCTGAACTTTATTTTTAGTCGATTCCGGAAACTTTTTTTCATTATATTTTGGAGCATTTGGCAGGGAATTTTATAAGGATTTTACAAATTACGAAATCCTGTGGAAAATTACGAAAAAATGGGTTGAAAATGCCTTTTTTTGTAACTCTTTTGCGTGGTTTTTTAAAAATAATTTTGAAACTTTTTGTAATTTTTCTGAGGCTGTTTTTATTGTTTTGAATGTTGGGTTTGTTGCATTATAGAATGAGCTTTACATTTACGTCATTAAATTGCTAAGAAATTTAAAAAACTTTACGAGACGTTTCTTGAGTTTTGGAAAATAACTTTATATCGAAATTGCGACGATTTCGAATTATTCTTTACTGAAGTTTCGAAAATTGGTTTTTTCGATCGGGAAATAATTACATTTTCTGGCTGGAAAATCTGGAAAGTCAGGAATTATAAACGTGCAATTTACGGATTCTTTTTTCATCCAAAATACATTTCAAAAAATATAAAACATTTTGGAAAAATGTAATTTATTCCAAAAACTACGAAATTTCGCATACGACTACAAAAATGATAGAAAACACAAAAAACCAAAAAATCTATCCCAGTTTTATATATTTTTCGTAAAGTTTTTAGCAAAGTTTTTTTGAAAAAATAATTTTCGATCACTCCAAAACAAGTTTTATAATCGATTATAAATCGTAGTTTTAATTCTTGCAAATTCAATTATCAAATTAAAAGAAAATCACACCAAAACTCATTAATGTTAATTTCGTTTTTCAGATTCAATTTTCAACGTTCTAAATTATTTTCCTATAAAACCTCATTGCGAATGTATGCAATTTACGAGAAACAAAAAGTCTCAATCTCCAAATCATTATTCCAACGTCGCAAAAAAAATCATCTCGTAATTGATGCCTCAATCAAAAACGTTCCAAAATGCCGAGTTTAAAAAAAGACGACGTAACATTAACACCAGTCGATGATTTCAGCCTGGGAAACTGAAAAAGGCTGTAAATTTCGCGTAGAAATTCAAGCGGCAATCTTGTCTGAAGAAGTCGTCTGCATTCTCGGTTCAGAATGTTTGAGTCGCACTCGAGATGAACCCGGTTGTATATCAATCACGTGTTCACCATTCAAACATTCCACCGAGTGTTTTGAATAGATAGCAAAAATAGCAGAGCAATTACCAACGCTCCACTTTTCTACACGCGAAAAAAACGCTCAAAATACCACAAAGAATTGAAAACTTGCCGTCAAATTAATTTCCAGATCATTGGCGTGGACTACATCTTTTTCATTCAAAAAAATATTCTCGACTGGCGCAACAGCGTTCTAGAAATAGAAGCTTGGAACGAGAGCTTTTCGACGAGGGTCAGCGTGATGGAAAAATGCCGATACTTCGTAAGTAAATTGGACAAAGACAAAAAGTCAGGAGTTACGATATTTCATTGAATTGCAGATGCATCCGGATAATCCCGAGTGGACGTGTTTCGAACAGACCGCGAGTTTGGACATCAAGAACTTTTTCGGCTTCGAAAACTCGATGGAAAAGTTGGCGATAAAGCAGTACGCGCAGAACATTGCAAAAGTACGAGGCGACGTTTCGTTCGATTCGCTCCGTCATCGTAAATTTTATTTCACGACTTTTGCGCTTTCAGGGAAAAGAAATTATCGAGTTTTTTATTAACAAGCTGAAGGACGAAGGCATTACTCACGTAGAGCCGTGGAAGGATTCGGAACCCATCGACGACGTGGAAGATCAGAAACAGCAAGTTTTCAAAAAACCCCAGTTTTTGGGAACCGAGTTTAATTTTAATCTACATCTTTTTAACAGATTGAGCCGGGATGACAGCGAGGAAAAATCGAGTTCGCCCAAGGAAATGTCCTCCCTGGAATCGAAATTGACCGGCAACAGAGGTGATTTTCGCAAGTTTTGAGAAGTACATTTGTAGAATGCGTGGATGACGATGAAAATGTGTTTCGCAGACATGAAGCTTTCTTCGGACTACATCGAGAGATATCTGGGCAAACTTGACATGATGCAAGAGAGCAAACTGGTACAACTGCGACACAGCGTCGAGGAATTAAGAGGTAGTTCCGTTCCCGACGCGACCTTGCTCAGATTCTTGCGAGCTCGGGAATTCAACGTGGAAAAAGCTCGGGAAATGCTGACGCAATCTTTGCACTGGAGAAAAAAGCACCAAATTGATAAGCTGTTGGATGATTACGAAGCGCCCCGAGTCGTCAAGGAATATTTTCCCGGCGGTTGGCACCACTTCGACCGGGGTAATTTTTGCTCATCTTTTGGCAAGATTCCGCTCTCGATTCCGTAAACTCTGGCATGTTTTTTAACGTTCGCAGAGGGCAGACCGTTGTACATCTTGCGACTGGGACAAATGGATGTCAAAGGACTATTGAAGTCAATTGGAGAAGACGAGTTGTTATTACTAGTACGTCGTATATGCAATACTTTGCACTGTAGAACTATTTCAACTGCCATTGCAGTATAAAGAACGGCGATAATTAATTGATAACATTTTTTATTTTCATTCCATTGGAATTGTAACTGCGGGAATAATTTGTGAAAACTGTACATTTGCATTTGCTCCAGGCATTGCACATTTGCGAAGAAGGCTTGATGTTAATGGACGAAGCGACGAGTGTCTGCGGTCATCCAATTTCGCAGTGGACGCTGCTTATTGATTTAGAGGGGCTGAACATGCGTCACTTATGGAGACCAGGCATCAAAGTACGCAATGCATATTCATTTATTATTCTCATTCGCCGTTGACACTTTTTCCAAATAAAAAAAGCCGAGATGAGAAATCGATTTTTGTAACACGAAATCTTTTGTTGCAGGCTTTGCTTCGCATTATAGAGATAGTGGAGGCTAATTACCCGGAAACAATGGGGCGGGTTTTAATTGCTCGAGCGCCGAGATGTTTTCCTATTTTGTGGACTCTTATCAGCACTTTTATCCGTGAGGAAGAGCATTTTTTGAGGATGATCTTGAAAAATATTATGATTAGGAAATGTTTTGACAGACTGTTTTGTATTTGCAGATGAAAACACGAGAAACAAATTTATCTTTTATTGCGTAGCTGACTATCATGATCAAGTTACTGGTGGACTGAGCGATTACATCGACACCGAGTTCATACCAGATTTCTTGGGCGGACCTTCGGAGGTACGTATTTCCCGCCTTTTGCGTTTGGGGCATTTTTTAGTTGGAGTTTTTTCCCGAATTTATTTACACTCGAATTACATATTTTTTGACTGCCAGGACAGTTATTTGGAAACTTATACTACATTAATTCCTCGTCGTTTTCACATTTTTGCAGACACTAATGAAGTAAGATTGATTTTGTGATGTAGCGACAGTTTATTGCACACTCAACCGATCACAAATGAAACTGGAAATAAAAACTGCAGCAGATTATTTCTGTAGCTCGTTAATGTTCGAAGAACATTAAAATGTTGGCAACACATTTCTGAATTTTCAACGATTTCCGAGTCTAATTTTGTAAAATATTGATTAATCCTATGACTACGTGATAAAAGGTCGTGATTTAAATTTGGATATTTTAGGAAAGTTTATCTCGATTACTAAATAGGCTTCGTTTCATGTGGTCGAACTCTGACCTTTAGATATTCGTTTTCTAGACCGAGTGAAAAATAAAGTTACGACCTTTTGTCAAAACGAATTGTTCCAAACATAACTTTTGTTTGAAAAGAGTGATAATGTTCTTCTCGATCGCGAAGGTCGCAATTTACGACCTTAAACTTTTTTTCCTTTTCTGCGCAACCACACACTGTTTTTCCGTTGCTTTTGATGTTTTTTTCGATTTCACACAATTTTTCACGTGCAATATTTTTACATTTCTGTTCTTCCATGATGAACCACGAATATCCGAAAAACTGGATGGCCAAACCGTTGAACTCGGCACAACATGAAATTCTTCACAGACCTAGTTGCAAGAAGCAAAAAAAAGTATTAGACCACGCGCACTAAAGAGTTTGTTGATTTTTCTAGACTTACATCCTGGAAGGACACGTAGTGCCAAAACACTTGTACAAAGCGGATTTGGAAGGCGCTTCCTGCGAGCACGAGCACAGTCTTTACCACTCGATCAGCCTGAGTCGTGGTCAAGTGCACAACATCTCCATACATTCGAACGACCCCGGCGCTGTTTTGACTTGGGACTTTGACGTGATGCGTCACAACGTCACTTTCACGGTCCTGCTGCACAAGTCGAAAATCGAAGGCTCCGACGAAGAAGTTTGCACGAATAAATCAGAAGCTTCCTCGAACTTCGAGCAAGGCATTTCCGACACGAAAGAGTGGAAGGATGGCAAAAATTGCGTCAAAGTGGAGCCCAGTATAGTCTGTCACGACGGAGAAAGTATTCAGGTACGGAATACGATGTTTTCCTTTAAACGATTTCGTGTCACTTGCAAATTGAAAAAATATTGATTACTTTTTGCAGGGAACTCACATAATGCAAGAGCCTGGAATGTACATCCTGCAGTGGCAGAACCTGGAAGAGCAGGGAGAATTTTTATCATCCATAAATTCCCATAAAGCTCAGCTCATGTATTTTTATGAAACTTTACCGTCGGCTCACTACAGGTATTGCATCGGATCATGACATTTTTCTGGGACGATACAATATCGAGACGATTTTATATTTCAGAGGATCGATGATGAGTCTGCAGTCGGCGATAAGTGGAAAATCCGTGGCGAGTTCTATGCTGTCCAGATGAGAGGTAATAAATGATCGCCCAAGCAATGCCGAAACCGCGGGAGAGGAGCCATAAATTACTTGGGTGTCGGGGGCTACGGTGGAAATACAAATTTTCAATCTTTGCATCGAGAATCTCAGTGGAGTTTGCGAGCCGGAGAATTCCAGAAGCTGCGGTTGTTGTCGAGTCTGATAGGATATAGAAATTGTTACAGACTTGAGAATTATTTTCATACGTGAAAACAGATTTTAACGAGGACAGCGACGAATAAAGATATCATAGCTTATCCGAAAGGAAATCTTCCTGAAAATAAATATTCATGAATTTCGAGTCAGTTGAATGGAATGTAATTGCGTGATTTTCTTTTATCGAGGAAGGAATTATTTCAATAACTTTACAGGTGATATTTTCATGAAATTGTATAAGTATAAGTTACGTCGTTGAATTGCGAGCGGATATTTGCCAAAATGAATTTATACGAATGACAAGATTTTTTTATTCTTAATTTAGCTTTACGGAGCTTCACGATTTAGAAGCGATATCTGTAAACGATTATTTGTAAAAGTAGTGGAAGTAAAACGTGTAGAACTAGTGAGAAATGAGCGATTGGGAAAAATATTCCGATACTTTGAATGCAAGAAAATGTAGCGTCCTACATCACGATAGACAATTTCTAGACGATTAGAATAATGTACAGTTTAATAGCGACTAGTCGAAAGTACACGCGAAGGGGTCGAGTAATGAATGTATACAATTTTTTATAGGCCGTCTCCCTTATTTCTAACATCGTGCAATTCATCGCCGCGATTTATTGCGCGTTACCTACAGAATCTCAACAAATGTACAGACAAATGTACAGGTATTTTTATTCTCTTTGTAACTTTAGACATGTTGCAACATCGCGTATCGCGACTTGATAAAGCGTTGATATTCTAAATGCATTTTTTTATGACTCACCGAATTTTAAAACTACGTTGACGAGTTTGCACGTTGCCGTTGGAGAGGAGCTCTTGAAAAGATGAATAGGTATTCGAGTTTGAACTACAATGCTTATCTTTATATTTTACTATTCCTGTTGAAACACGGAGAAATCGTATGCATTTTTCGTAAAATAGGAAATAGCATGTTTATTTTTAAGATCAATTTACGAGATAAAAGACAATATCAGCTCTTTCTCTTTTTTAATCCATAGTTTATAGAGTTTAAAAAACTACCGAATGCGATTGCCCTAAATTGTACACTTATCATACAGCAGCGATAACGGATCTTGTAAAAATGTTTCCGATTTATTACTGGGCAATTGAAATCCTGCGAAGCGAAAGTAATTTAGGTTTTGTTTATCGCGATTGCTCAATTGGGTCTTGAGTTGTTTATTCACTCGGCTACTGAAATTGAGGAATACGGGAAATATTATTTTTAACTGGAAAAGTGTGAAAAAATCCTCGTGTAAATATATATATAAGTAGCATAGTCCATGTTTGTGGCGCTGAAGATGAAATTATATACTCATGTTTCCGGCAGTGTACGAAATATTACATGTCAATTTTGTCATTAGAAATACAAATATAAGTAATGGTAGAAAAGTGATTTCCATCGTTGTCCGTGCAATTCGGTGGCATTTATTGTCAACTACAATTTCGCATAAAAGACTCACGACTCACTGTATGTTTATGACTATTAAATCGATTGAGAACAAGTGAAAACTTTTTCACTAGTCACAATCGTTTTCCGTGTGATTGTTGATTTTTATGCAGAATTGATGAATTGGAATTTGGATGATAATTTTGTATTGTTGGAATCTGAATCGAGCTCGAGGGGTGATTGGATGAGAAGTTTAAAAATTGATGAAATATCACTTCGCGCATATTTAAATATCAAGAAAAATCTTGTTAGAATATCAATAAATTAGCGAACTAACAAGTAATCTACCTCTGCTGGATTTATGTATGTAATTACATTTGAAAAATATAGTTTATCTAGAGCAAGTTTAGCTAAATCAACAAAAAATGTTATGAAACTGTTAACTTAATGTCGATTGTATAATATGTAATATTTTATTATAAATACCGAGTATGAATACGATTTTCACTTACGATCTGTTTGATGGGCTTTTTAAAAATCATAACAATATAGATTTGGATACGTTCGTTTTTCCCCTAAATTCAGTATTGAAAGCAATTCCAAGTTTTTGGTCTATCAGACTTATCGCAGGTTTGATTTATAGAACTGTAAAGTTATAAATAGCCCTGTACATTTTCTGTAAAAAGATTTCCTGGTGAAAATGATTTTTTTGGATTAATAAACAGTCATTTCCATGATGCAAAAACACCCATTTTTCGAGTTCAGGTGCGAGACTTCAACAAGTTGTTTCAGATATGAAAAATTTATTGTAAACTAAAAAGTGATTGGAGAGAATAATTACAATAAATGCTTTGCTTGTGCGCCGAATCGAGAGCACAAAAATACCACATATTTCGAGTACCTATGAGCACAAAATCTATCGTCTCTTGAATCCGTATTTCTTTCTTTCGTAGAAAAGATCTGTTTTCGAACTTCCCAAGTTTACGATTTTCGGGCATCCGTCTCTCTGAAAAATTTAATGTTAAATTAACATGTTTTTAACTGTCCAATTAATTTATATTGAAAGCCAAAGTGCGAAGTTTGCTTTCGATAATAAACCTTTACTAAATACTCACGTCTTTTTCTTGAATGGTACATTCTTTACAATAATATGCGTCCGAGACTCCGGGTCCACCGCAAATGACACATCGACCTTGATAAGACCCGTAATTGCATTCGTCGCAAATTCGGACTAGGGTGCAGGGTCGAACGTAGGAATCGCAAATAACGCATTTCCCATCACATTTTTCGCACAATCTGCCGATGGCTAAAAATTATTTCGATATAATTTTTTTGATATTTTTAATAAAATTATCAATTTCAACAAATTGAGTATTGCGGTTTAGGTTAGAAGGAAAAAACTCACCGACGCCGGGTTGTTTGCGACAAAATATTAAATCTGGATGATGCTTTGCCATCTTCTAAAACTATTTATTGGTTAAAAATCGTCCGGTGGAAAATTGGTTTTCGTTCGGAACTTATTATTTAGAAACTTTTGTTTACCAACAGATACACACAATCAGTCTCAAGAACACCGTGGAATTGTAAAAAAATAGATCATTCTACTCGGTATATTTGTTGAGCAATGAAATGTGAAGTGCGTCATTTCGTCCAAAACAGTAGCGCCATCTTGGTTGAAGTAAATTTTTTCCGTGCGTAAAACTTTCTTCGGCAGTGTTTTTCATGCTTACACACTCGCACGTGTTTTTTTTAATCAAATTTAATTTAATTTTAGCGATTTAGTACAGAGCTTATTCAAGGTTCGTTTTCGATTGATACGCTTGTAGAGCATTTTTGCGGAAATGTAATTTCGAAGAGGTTATGTTTTACGCAAGTTGATATTTTTTCTTCGATTTTTAGTACAAATTAACAAAAATAATTTGAAAAATGGGTCGGAAAGCTACATTTAAAGAAGGTGCGACTCCTAAAGGGCCTGGTAGAAAAGCTAAGAAACAGGGCGATCCGAAATTCCCGGAAAATCTAGTTGGTATGTACTTTATGTAATTATTTATTGAAATACATTTCCACGTCTATATTTTACAAATAAAAATTCGATTTTTCAGAAAAAAGCGGAGGAACCTTGAGTCACAGGCAAAAACTGAGAGTTAAGAAAAGGGCACTGAAAAAGAGTCTCAAAAATGAGAAAAAGTTAGAGAAACAATCGGTGAAAAAATCTGACGAATCGAACGCCGAAGTAAGTATTTTCAAATTTACAATCCCGAAATAATTACGATTTGCAAGGAGAGTAGATTCAAAACAAAAATCGAATTTCATATTCTCCAATTTGCCATTGCTTTTTTTTAAGGAAAATGAAGACTCCGACAATTACATTCCCGAAACAGATGACTTCTCTGATGACGAAAAAAAGGAAAGCGTTGAAAAAGTAAAGGTTGAGAAGAAAGTGAAAAAGAAGCAGAAACATGTTGAAAAAGATGTTACAGAAAAAGCACAAAAAAAGAAGAAGAAAAAAGTGCAAATTGTAGAAAAACCTACCGAAGTATGTGTATTGTAATCCCATGATCTTTCTGTTCTCAACATTTTTAATATTTCTAATGTTTTTCAATAGGACAGTGAATCCGACAATGAGGGAAATGCAGTAATTGCACAGAAAGCACAGAAAAGCAAAAATAATAAAAAGGCATTGAAAAAGAAATTGAAAAAAGAAACCAGCGCCGCTGAACCTAAAGCAAAACGGAAAAAGAATGAGGAATTGGAAGAAACTTTTTCTGAAGTATGGCTCCTCCTGAACTTAATCGACTGATTGTATATTTTTTGTTTTATCCGAATAATGTATCTTTTTCTTTGATAGGAAAATGAAGATTCCGATGATGGCATTCCTCAAACAGATGATTTTGGTTCAGACGAATCTGACAACTCTGCGGGGGAAGACAATGACTCTGAAGATAGCGATGAAGATGACGACTTATTGCCCATTGAAAAAGCAAACAAAAGATTGAAAAAGAAGCAGCTGAAAGAAAAGTACACAAGATTAATCTTTTATCGTACTTTTCATCATCTCATTCTGCAATTTATTAACACAAATTTATGATAGAAAACTAGCTGAAGACGAGATGCAAGAGCTCGCAGAGCACCACGAAGTTTTCCAATTTCCAACTGAAGAGGAATTGGAAAATCCTACTGACTTGAAAGATGTTCAACAAAGGATTCGTGATGTTGTTATAGTTTTGTCGAGATGCAAGAGCTCGCAGAGCA